>RJWT010032200.1:0-14186 GCA_004365215.1 Cuniculus paca | reverse complement strand
TCTACTGGAAGAGAAAGTAGGAAGAAATTTTCAGACATAGGTGTAGGCTGAGAGTTCATGAATAAAAGCAAAACTTCATGGAAAATACTTCAAACAATCAACAACTGGGATCTCATCTTATTGAAAAGTTTTACACATCAAAAGAAATCACTAACAGAGTGAAAAGGCAACCCACAGAGTGGGAATAAATTTTAGCAAATTGTCCCTCAGACAAAGAACTTGTTTCTACAACACATAAAGAATTGAAAAAAAATCAGAAACCCCAAATTCAAAGACCCAATCGAAAAATGGTCACCTGGGATGAATACACACTTCTTAGAAGAAGAAATACAAAGGCAAATAAATATATGGTACAAATGTTCAACTTTATTTGTCATTTGAGAGATGCAAGTTAAAACACTGAGATTCTATTTCTCTCCAGAAAGAATGGCTATATCAAGAAATCAACCAATAACAAATGGTAGAAGGGCTGTGGAGAAAAAGAAACCCTTCTCCACTGTTGGTGGGATGACAGACTGGTGCACCCACTGTGGAAATCAGTGTGGAGATTCCTCAAAAAGCTAGGCCTAGAGTTCTCATTTGACCCAGCTATTCCTCTTCTGGGTATCTTCCCAGAAGTTTAGAAATATCATACCAAAGCGATATATGTGATCCAATGTTTATAGCAGCACAATTTGTAATAACTAAATCTTGGAAACAACCCAAATGTCCATCGACTGAGGAATGGATTAAAAAGATGTGGTATTTTTATACAGTGTAGTATACTCAGCCATAAAGAACAATAAACTTGAAATTTTTATAGGTAAATGTGTATAACTTGAGACTATATTCGTAAGTGAAATAAATCAGACTCACAGGTGTAAACGTCATATTTTCTCCTTGGTTTGGGAAATTAAAAGAGTAAATGTCTAAAATGTACAATAGATATTGAAATGGGAAGAAACTATTTAAAGGAAAAAGGAGCTAGTAAGAGCAAAGGGAGGAAGGGAAAAAGGAGAATGCAAGCTAGTTACATTATAGGTCTCTTAGTTCATAGAAAAGGAAAGTTTGTGCTAATATCAATTGGAGAATTTTTATGCCCAAATCTTGTAATCTAAGAAACTACTTAAAGATAATAATATGTGATACATTAACTATTGTTATTCTCCTATTTTCTTATTATGAAATTTTGTTTTACCTTTTTTCTGTAAAATAAAAATAAATAAAATTGGAAAGACTTGGACTTGACTCCCATTCATATTCTTTTTCATTTATGTTACTTTTTTAGATATGTTATTTTTTATTGTGATTTTTGGATAAAAATTTTAAAAGATTTATATAAACATGTATGATAAACTTGTCATCTTTTTTTGGTGTAAATAACTATGTTACTCATGAAATGTCTCAAATTAATTATGGATTTAATCTAATTATAATAAAAATAATCGAACAAAAACAAAGGGCTCTAACTTGGGCCAAATCTTACTTAAAACTTTAACAAATTGCTTAAATGAAGATATACAATGTAAGTTCACCACAGTGCAAATTTAGAATAATAGTTAATATGTTTCATGGTGACAGCAAGATTTAAAATGATCGCTAGACTAAGCTTTAGCTCAACGGTTGAAGACACAAATAGCTTTTAAGTCTTTTAAGGTTTGAAGAAAATAAATTGAGAAGGAAATGGAATAGATAATAAGTCATTCTTCACATGAGCAGATAGAAATAAATCAGAACATTTCTCATGGGGGCCAAAATACCATAGTCAGGAAATGATAATATCAGGTTTTATAAAGAGCAAGACTCTAGGTAATGTTTCCATAGAATCTTATGATTTTGATATTGAGTCAGGGCATGGCATTTATTTGAAAGCATATATTGTGAAGGAAGATTACCACTCCAGAGGACACCCAAAAACTGTTCACAAAGAAGATGAAGGTAAGTAAAGTAATTCATATCAGTGGTGTTTTGGGTTATAAAAGAGTATGTTTTACAATAAGAATTTGAAGAAAGACAATAGAATTAAGAATGAAGAACAACATCACAAGGTAGATTTAGTTGACAGAACTTGGCAACTAAATGATTAAAAAGAAACTGAACACAATAATATATAATAGTATTTTGAAAATGAGAAGATCAAGGGTCAGCAATGTTGCCTGGGAAAAGATTGGTGTCATTAACAGAAATAGAGTATAGGAAAGGACAAGCAGTTTAAATAAGAAAGGTGATATTTGTACATATATTAAATTTGAGGCACCTCTCACATATTAGAGAAAAGCCCATCTGCCTAAGGAGTATTTCAATTCAGACAGACTTATTTCTCCACTTAGTTTATTTCATGTAATCACAACTCACTTTATACATTATACATCATCCTGAGTCAATACGTGCGCTTTTTAAAAATTGCATGGTAACTCACACTCTAAATGCACTGTGGGAAAATTTTCCCAGTCATTTAAAAATTGATGCATAGCACGTATGCAAGAAATGAGCATAAATTCTTGCATATATAGTTTGATAAATATATGATAAGTGAGCTCATCTGTGTAACCAGCACCAGGGTCTAGAACTGGAATATTTCAACATCACAGAGACTCTTTTTATCCTTTTAAGAAAATGTTCTTCTTACATTGATACAATCCCAATGTCCAACTCCTTAGTGTTATATTTAATGTATAGGCATTGATAAAAAATATGGTTAATGTTTAAAATTTTAAAAATTTCAGTAGAAGATACAGTGTGAAAAATACTTCACAAAATACTCTTCTTCATTTTAAATATCCACCATCATTCTTGCCACTTTCTGAAGCAGTTCTGGAAGTCCTCTTTCATGAGTATCTCTAGTCGCACTCTCCTGGGTGATTCAATGTTCTAAATCCATTCCAAACATTTATCTTTCACGGTCAGTTAACTCGAGAAGAGTAGGAAGTCTCACAGTACCAAATGCAGAGAATAAGGTGGGGGAGGACCCACTGTGTTGTTTTTATAAGCCTGCCTTTCTATTGGACAGCACTTAACAGCAGCATTCATTGTTTTTTGATTATAGCTCATGAAGACATTTATGAGAGGACTTCCAGAACTGCTTTGGAAAGTGGCAAAAATAAGTGTGTTTAAAGGGGGAAAGGGAGCATTTTGAGTGTCTTTGATGACAATGTGTTCTTTAACAAATGTTATTTAAAGGTCACCATGTAGATAACCCTAATTGAACCATCTCAGTATTTGCTCTTAAATGTCTTTCTTTTGCTTGAAATTATGTTTGTAGGATACATCCTTATTGCTGTAGGTAAATGACATGCTTTCATTCTTTTTAGTGCATATTGAACAGTGTGTCTTAGTTACTTTCCCTTCACTGTGACAGAATACTCAACAGTCACCCCTTAAAGAAGGAGAGATTGGCTCATGGTTTTAGTCCATGTTTGGTTGGAGGCAAGGCAGAAATAGGATGGCAGAGAGCCATCACTAGAGGAAAAGTTCCTCCACCCATGATAACCAGGAAGCAGAGGGAGAATGCAGGAGGCAGGAATGGACTTTTAACCTTTCAGATCACCACCTCAGTGACTTGCCTCTTCTGACAAGGCCCCACATTCTAAAAGCATATTCAGCTATGAACTCATCAGTGGATTAATCTACTGGTATTATAGCACTCCGAGGATCCAGTCACCTTTCAAACTTACAGTCTCTGAACACCTCAAGCTTTTGTGGAACACTTTATAGCTAAACAATAACTGTAACTCTAATGCAATTTTGTTTTTTAATCAACCCTAGATGAACATTTTATTGGCATTTGGGAAGCTCCTAGATAGAATAGCTTCTAGAATAAGCTGTGTTTATTACTAATTATGCTGCCACAAATTTTATTCTCCACATCATTTGGTGACTAAACATATCATCCATTTCTTTTGGGTGCATGTCTTATAACCAGGGAAAAATATTGCTTAAAATCATGCATGGTTTCACTTGCAGTACACGTCAGTTTTTCATAGCGGTTTTACTGTTCACAGTCTCACTAACAGTGTTGGGGAAGTCTGGTTGGTCCATATTCTCCCCAACACTTGACATTATCAGAGAGTCTCATTCCACTTATTCTGGCGAGTGTCACAGATTTATCTATCTTTCAGGGAAAATGGATTTAAATATTTGCCATGTCTTTGTCAGTTATATATTCTTCTTTATAAATTGTATAAATCATGTCTTTATTCTACAACTTTTGTATATCATGGTTCTCTATTTTTGAATACATCTCATACCAGATATGTTTTCCGAATATATTACCCCAGTTTTGAAGTCATTTTCATTTTACTCATTTTCTTATGCCTATTGAACAGAAAAGATATTAACACTAAAGTAATTTGATCAAAAGCTTTTGCCTTCATTGTTTTTTTTTGCATTTTGTTGAAAAACCTACTCTAGATTATGAAATTATCATCACATAATATGTTCTATAAATTATACTGTCTACATTTTCCCTTTAGAGCAGTTTTCCACCTACCATTTATTTTCTGAGTGGAGAAGCAAAATGGTCAATACTGGGTTTTACAGTAGCAATATCTGAAAGACCCTGTCATTTATAGAAATATTATATTTTCTCCATTTACTTCAGCAACACCTTCATCAACTGGTATCCATATAGGCTTCTATGTGTAGGACTGTGTTCTATTTTTTGTGAGGCTGTTCTACTTGTTATTTTTATACAAAGACCATGCAGTTTCAATTACTATGGTAGTATATGGGCTTTGTTATATACCAATGTGAATCCTTCAGTTTCATTCTTGAAGGCTGCTTTGATGTTTCTTGGGCATTCTCATGTTAATATAAATATTGTGTTAAAATGAGTTTGTCAGCATACACACACACACACACACAGGCACACACACACACACTAGCTAATGTTTGGAATGAAATTCTATTGAGTTGCTATAACTGATATTTTATTTCTACCCATAACATACCATTATATTTACTAAGGTATTCTATATTTTCATATTTATATACATGTCTTACAGATATTTTCAGCTTATTACCAGACATTTTCATGATCCTGTTCTTAAAAGAATTTTTACAATGTAAAAATGATAGTTGTAATTCAACTACTTTATGATGTCAGGTTTCTTATACTGTTTTTATTCATGTGGTCCATGAATGGCTGCTGTAGCCTTTTACCTAGTTTATATTTCTTCACTCTTGATCCTAGCCAGAAGGCCAAGTGATTTAATATTTATTTCTATAATCTGTTCTTTTTTGTCTGTCTTTGATTCTTTAATATTCTTAGTATGTCAGAAAAAAATTACGAGCTCTAGTACTTTCATTACACACCTTACGATGCAGAATTGAAGCCCCATGCAGTTCAAAAATTCCTTAGGTAAGCAGTTTCTGTCACAATATTACCTAATAAGTGACAATCATGAAGTAAACTACCTGTATGTGTTGTGGCAAGGTCAGGATAGATAATGTTTGATTTTTTTTTCTTTCCCACTAGGCCGTAGCATCCGTTTACATAGATAACTGTGATTACCACTAATAATATACAATAGCAAAGTTCTTTTTAAAAAGTAATAAGATGCATGAGTAGTTCTATAACAAATGCAAATAGTTCCATTGCAATGAACGTTATCTGTTTTGTACCTATCTGTCCCTGAATCATCCATCATGATAACAAGAAGTATAAATACAGAGCAAGACAACATAGAACAGTCAAAGAGGCAAAATCAATTAAAGAATCTCTAAATAAATCTCTCTCTCAAACCCCTAATCCATTGCGGACATAAGTCACAAAGAACATTTTGATGAATAAGGCAAACACATTTAATTATTTCCACTCAGAGAAACACTGCTTTTGTTTCGCTTTTTGTTGAGGGCACAGTCAAAAGAAAACAATTGCTCATGGTAATCTCTCAGTGTGCTCATGAAGCATATACAGTGATAAAGTATAGCCAGTGGGTTGTGTATCTCTTCTTGCCACTTGTACTATAGATTTCTGAAACTATAAACAGAAGAAACAACCAAACAACAACCATAAAAGACTCTGGGCTTAGGTAGGTCAAATGCTATATAGCAAAGAAGGCATTTAGTAAATTCTAGAATTTTGTTTTTAGAATTTTCAAATAATTATAAAATATCTACCTTGCATGAGAAGATGGAACGAGAAAGACAAGAGAAAAAAGGAAAGTAAGTATACTTCTTTTTAGTAAGTAGTCTTCATGCAGTAGACATTAAGTATTTTGGTTCATGAACAATGAGTTGACATGAAATCAAAATATTACCATACTAAAATAAGCTACTGATTAATAGCAGTTAATATATTATGAGAGTCTGACATAACAATTTCAGTGGGTGAGAGGTGAAAGGATAGGCTTAATGCACCTGCAAAAAATTTGAGACTGTTCAATATTCTTGATGATTAACCAAAAGTGCTCATTCTGATATTCTGAAACCAGTAATTAAACATTGACTTTGCACAGTTTCGAGGGGCAAAAAGTAATTTCAGAAAGCAAAAAGAGTAACTAGCTAGCTAAGGCCCCTCTTTCACTAAGTAGATCAGTGGCAAATGATCCAGAGGCTGAGTAAAACATCTGATCTTCCTAGACCTCTTCAGGACTTTTTTTAGAAAGACATGTATTTGCTAAATTCTTATTTGTAGAAAATATACATTTGTTTTCAAGAAATGAAAGTTTTTAAAACCAGAAAGAAGACATCTAAGTCCTTCTATTCCTTCTTTGAAATGAAATAAAAAAGTGAAGTTAAAGAGAGGTTTTTTTCTTAATGTTCTTGCTACATATTGATGCTTATTTGTTGCTTTATTTCTTAACTTAGGATATGAAGTTGTTCTACAATACCTATTGAGCCTTCCCTATACTTACTCAGGTAAGTGTTGCAGAACAGTGATGCTAAATTCAATAAAGTCTAAATGATTTTAATATTTCCATTGAAAGCACGTTACTTTGGCAGAAGGTAATATTTCAGTTACAGTTCAGAAAGTGAAATCTAAAACTTGTCAAGTAGTTGTTCTGAAATTCCTTTCCATCAATTAGTTTCTTGTAATCACTGAGTAGATTTTTTTTGTTTAATTCCGTACTTCTTGTTTTAGAGGGCATCACATTTTTAAAAAGTTTTGTAAAAAGAGAGCAGAAGCTCAGTGAGATAAAGTGGGAGCCAGCAGAAGCATCTAGATAGTGCATACATGGCAGAATTACAGGCAAATTCTGAAAGAAGTTTTAAAAAATAAATCAAGTATTTAATCTAGTACATAACATATGCTCTTTATTCTGCTTGAAAATGTTGATTTTTCTAGTTGCAATGATGCTGAAAAATCAGCAATGAAATCTAGTGACCTGAAAATCATATGAAAATTAAATGCATTATATGCCATAAAATCACACTATTTCTAATTTTACAATTAGTGTCAGTATACTTACAGTTATAAATTTTAAAATATATGATACAGTAAATAATTTGTAGCTAGTAGTTATGGGGTGCATGATAAGGAAAATTGCCACATTGATTTATTTTTCATACATTAACATGTGAAAAACTTTCTTAAACCATGGTTCTCACATGTTGAAATAAATCAAATTTTCTTTTCCTTTTCTTCTTTTTTACTCTCAATCTAGAAATATCAATCAGGAAATCCAGAAAAATGCTTTAAATTTTTCTTAGAAAACATTTTTAAATTAAAAAAAAGATTTTTACCAAACTGAAAGGTTTAAATGGAAATATAGCAGCTTATCCTTTTGCACTGAGAGAAATTTATTTTATTAGTCTGTGTCAGTTTACAATTTAAGGTCCTCTTTAAAAATTAACTTTCATTTACCATATTGAAACATGTGGGACATTCATTCATATATTTACTTTAGCATCAATGATGAAATTAAGAATTAAGTTAATGGAAATCTTTCCTAGTTCTCTATAGAAAAAATTTCTCTTTGCAGTATCTCCAATGGGTTTGAAAAAGGTTAGTTAATGCTATGTTAAATTTTCTACTTTGCCTTTTTCCTCCCTCCATACAAGTTTTGTGACAACTAGAATATTTCAGAAACATCCTAACACTGTTTGTGTTTTATTTATTTTTATGAGAACATAAGGTAATTATAAGCAATTATTTCCAATTCCTTTAAAAAAATAAGTATATGAATTTTATGAATTTGATTTTATGAAAATAAATATATAGATATTATTGATGTAACATTAATTTATAAGCTAGTAATACTCTCCAACTCATATAAGTCATTCTCAACATTAAATATATATTAATATAATAATCTAAAATGTCTTTTTGTGTCAATATATTTTCTAGTATACAATTTAATTTCATTCAGTTCATTTTCTTCTTTGCATTCTGTTAACACATGAATAAGACTCTTCACTGATAATATAATAAAAGTTGTTCATTTAGTATTATAGCTTATATGTTCTTTTATTTTAATGCTTAGCAGCTCAATCTATTATTTTTCTTAAATTTACTATTTATATCAAGTTCATATTTTTACTCTGGATGGAAAATTATTTAAAACTAAATTTAATTAAGAGTATTAGACATAAGGGCTGGGGATCTAGCTCAGCGGTCTAAGCACCTGCCCAGCAAGCACAAGGTCATGAGTTCAATCCCCAGTGCCGCAAAAAAAAAAAAAAAAGAATGTTAGACATAATGACCATTTCAAACAAAATCTACCATATAAAAAACTGAGTGTATGATGTATACAATACAGTGAGAGTAAAAGTTTTGATGGCTGTCGTGAGACTAATGAGATGAATAACATTGCCAGTGAGCATTTCGGTGGTGATGATGACCTTTGTCAGTACTCCTTTTCTTCCATTCAATAAAAAAGTGTTTGATTGAAAGGCTTTCTTTCCTCTCTTTTTCAGTTAAGTCTTCACGGTTACTTCACTAATGATCTCCGTTTCAACCAGTGACCCAGAAATGAAAGACTATATTTCACAAAACTCCTGGAGTGCACTATAAACAGGACTTACAAAATGTCATGTCCTTGAAAACACAAAACCCAACATGCTGGCATATGTCTCTTACTCAAAATTGAGTTCAAAAGTAAAATATTACATGGGCCACGAAGTAGTCTAGGTCTGAGTTTAAAAAGAAACCCAAATCTTTTCTCTATATTCTAAGATCAGAAAATCAGAAACATGTTGTCACTGTGATACAAGATTAACCATAGAAGTAGTTTTACATATTAGTGATGCCATTTAACTATTATTCAGCACATGGAGGAGAATCCTTACATTATATATGACTTTTCAAAGGCATTCATTTAGAAAGGCCCTAGAGAATGTGTGTCCATGTGTGAGGTGGTATTAAATCTATTTCAGCACTAACTTTCATGCTGACCCTTTCTAAACTAAATGATAGTTATACTGACCTACCTCTTAAGAAAAACTTTACTTAGGAATTTTTATGTTGTATAGTTACCCTTTCTTACTGTGACCAAACAACTAGGGGGAAAAAAAACTTAGGGAGAAAGATTACTTTAAGTTCTCCATTTCAAAGTTTTCAATCCATGGTCAGCTGGCTCCATTTCTTTAGGCCTACATTGGAAGGGTATGGTTGAGGACAGTCACTCACTTCATGATGGTCAGGAACCAGAATGGTAAATCATATGAAAGTGGGAAAATAAGGGTCATATAGACCCAGGGTCACACTTCCAGTACCACTCCCTTCAATTTGATCCCACCTCCTGTTTTTATCATCTTCCAATAATGACATCAAATTATGATCTGATCAATATACTAATGCATTTGAAGAGTCCTCATGATCTTCATCAGATTTCCTGTTGCTGGACACAATAACTGGGAGAACTTAAAGGAAAGGAAGGTATAATTCAGCTCATGGTCCAGGCCACTAAGTACACTGTTGGCAGGTGTAATGGTAGAAGCGCGTGGTACAGAAAATCTGCTCAGTACCTGCTCACCAGGAAGCAGAGCAGGGGAACAGACCACATACAGTACACAGAGTTACACTTCCTTGACCCCTCCAGACAAAATATATGTTCTACTAATCTGTTAGGCAAATCTTAATCTAATGAAGTTGACACATTAAGATTAATGATCACACTTAATTCCTTGTCAACTTCACACCAAAACACATACTTAAACAAAAAAGAAAACAGGTTTATTATTTTGCCTAACATACAACAACTATTCCATGTACATGCACTAAAGTCCAATAATCCCACCTGGAAGTTTTATGACTTGCAGAATTTTTCAAAATTTCAAATCTGAGTCTCTTCTGAGACTCAGGGTAAGCTTTTAGATGTGATTCTTCTGTAAAAATAAAAGAAAAAGTCACAAAATTCCAAGATGCAATGTAACAGGGTAAATTCCATTTCAAAAGAGAGGAGTAGCTGGATAAAAAAAAATTGGACCACTGTAAGACCAAATCTCATATGCACAAACATTAAATCTTTTAACTCCATATACAGCATTTGGGGCACACAGTGGTAAAATCTGAGCTCTAAATCCTAGAGGGTTTTGCTTCTATGACCTTGCTATTTGCAATCCACAGAATCTCTGTCTTGAGCTGGTTCCACTCATGATTGATCACTTTCTACATGTACATTTCATGTTCTTTTCATTTCCAGTATCCTGGGGTCTACATCACACCTTTGGCTTCACTCTCATACCTTTATGCATTTCCCTGAGTGGCTCCTTGCCTGATCTTCCAGACTTTCCAATGAAAATCTGAGAGGAAACCAATCTGGCCCCATAAGTCTTACATGCCACTTTCCAGTAAAGGAAATGCCCTCTGAACAATGTCAATGTCTGCTGTCATTAGAGGCAGTAGTCAGATTTCCTTAGGCCAGGCCTGTAATAGCATCTGCATGTTTGGATGGCTGAATGCAGTGAAATGAATCCCAGAGAACTCTAAGAGGCCCTTCTTGAGCACAGATCCCAAAGACTGCCTTCTTAACTGAAAGTATTACAATTTGATATCTTTGAGGTTAGAGGGGTGGGATTTTGCAATTCCTGAGGTGCCCTAAAGGTGCCTTTGTCCTTGTCCTTAAACAAAGTGCTTGGTTCCCTTTTAATGGCACTAATGCCTTTACCAGTCATAATTCTTTTGGTGCCAACTTTATACATGCTTTCTTTCTAGACACCAGGAAAATTTTCCACATCTTTTGGCTCTGCATTTTGCTCCTGATTTTCACTGTAACTCTGGCTAAAAGTAGACCACAGTATCCACATCACAGGGGAACATTCCCCTGCCTTGAAATTTCCTCCACCTGATTAATTAGTCTGATCCTTTCAATTAACCCTCTTGCCAAGTCTGAGGACAAGGGAAGAATACAGACAAACTTTTTGGGCAAGTATAATGCACATGGCCTCTAGTCTACTTGGCAGTGAAGTTCTTGCTTCCAGTTGAAAATTCTTGAGGCTAACCTCTACCATCTGCATTCCTATCTGCATTCAGGTCTTCTGAATTTTAACCAGTATATTTTATCAGCCTTGGTTTCCAGTGTTTGAAGTGTTCTTATAGCCAACATCTCCAAACCTTTCCCATCTCCATCCACAAACTATTTCCAAAGACTTCTAAACCACATGATCAGGTATGGTTAGAGAAAGGACCCTACTTCTCAGTCACCAATTTTCTGTTTTATTCAGTTTTTTCATTGCTGAACACAAAACATGATACTCATAATTTAAAGGAGGAAAGGTTTTATATAGCTTACAGTTGAGAGGATTCAGTCCATGATCTGCTGGTTCTGAGGCAGACCTATCATGGTGGAATCATATGGCAAAGCAAAGCTGCTCAGTGCATGGTGTTCTGCAAGCAAGAGTAAGGGAACACTGCTAGGGGCTGGAGCTATAGCTCAGAAGAATAGTGCCTACCTGGAAAACATGAGGTCTTGAGTTCAATTCCCAGTATGAAAAAAAATGGGAACACTGCTAGAGAAGAATGGGCTAGGAAGCACATATACTTCCCAAGATGGTGCCTTTATTACTCACTCAGACACACTACTAATCTGCTAGATGTTTCTTAATCAAATTAAATTGACATATCAAGATTAATGGTCCCATGATCCAGTCACTTTCCAAATTATCAATTAGCTGCAACCAATCTTTTAGCAAATAAGATTTAAGGGACATTTCAAGTCCAAACATTAGCATATCTGTAAATTATATGCCTATTTGTTTCTCACATCCAAAGAGAAGTGTATACATCAAAATCTAATAAATATTAAATTTAAGAACAATATTAATATAAATGAGAAGTGAATTTAGTGTCAATCTGTGCAGACATTTTCTGTCTATATTTCCAATTTTTTTAGTTCTATATCTGCACCTAATTTTTGTCTATCTTAATATAATAGGATGTAAAATAATTCATTCTCTGATTGCCGATTAGTTTAGACCAGAAATTGCTAAGTTGTTTCTGCTAACTCTGCTAAGGAATTGTCTAATGTGCTTTACAACTTTGCATTCCCTCCAGCAATGTATGTCAAAAAACATTATACCACATTCTCTTCAAAGTCTAGAATTGGCAGATTTTGTCTTTTAAGTATTTATACAGAGATAAGTCATTTGTTTGGATTTGCATTTGTGTAGTGACTCTTAATTGAGATTATTTACATGTGCTTCTTTGTCACATGACAAACCACCTGAAATTTTATCCATCTAGTTTTAGTTCTGTCAGGATTTCTTTTATCACATATATGATTTGAAGTATTTTCTCTCACTTTGTGTTTTACCTCTTCCTTTTACAAGCATCTTCTGTAATATAATTTATAATTTATTTTTGTGCTTTTGATATTTTATTCAAGTCATATTTCCTTAAATCCAGATCATAAATTATTATATTCTACAAATTGTTTAGTTTTTGTTTTATATTTTGATCTGTAATAAAATTTGATTTATTTTGTATGTACTGTGGTACATAGATTTATTTTTTATGTATGAATATACATGGTTGAGGAGCATTTGCAAAAACAAATACAAAATGAAATTAACAACTATTCTATGTATTGAATTGCCATTACAGAATGCTTGTGAATTACTGAATTATCTATTTACTGCCATTGATCTATATGTATCTATTCTATTTTATACCACGAATCAGCAAACTCTTTCTGTAATGGACAACACAGTATTTTACATATTTTAGGCTTTGTGGGTTTCATATTTTGCTTTTCAATTTTTATAGTTAAAGCTTTCAAAGTGTAAAAATAAAAATAAAATAAAATTAGCTCATGGGCCATAAAAATAGAGGCTGTGGGCAGAATTTGATGCTTTGGGCATATTTTGCTTTTCCTTAGCATTCAGTGAACTTCTTTGATTCTTGTAAACTTACAATGTTGAATTTATATAGTGAGTGTGCTCCAGTTTTGTTCTTTTATTTCAAAATTATTTTGATTATTACACTTTTTCTGCTTTTCTACATAAATTTTAGGAACAGCTGATTTTTAAGAATTTTTTGAGATTTTGAGAATTTTATTAAAGTGCATTGAATCTTTAGTTTCAAGAAAAATAGCATCTTAATAATAAAATCCATAATGACATATTATTTCTGACTCACTGCATTTCCCTTGATTTATATCTTTAATTTTGAATTTTTATCATATGACTGGTACATGTATTCCATTTGTTTAATCTTGCTATTATTTGTTGTGCAGTTGGAGTTCTGTTTGCAAAGTCTTTACTTACACATATAACTTCAATAGTTTTAGATATTTTATCTCCCAATAGATTTTGTGCTTCTGTTTTACTACTGAGATCTTTGATCCACTTTTAATTTATTTTAGTACGTGGCAAGACATATGGATCCAGCTTCAATCTTCTGTATATAAGTAGAGAGTTTTCCCAGCACCATTTGCTAGAGAAGCTATTTTAGTAAATAGCTTCTTTCCTCCAATGTATGCTTTTCTTTCCTTTGTAAAAAATCAAATCATTGAACGTGTCTGGAGATGTTTCTGTGAACTCTGCAATATTCCCATTTTTCCCCTGTAGCTTTGCAGTGTAACTTGAAGTTAGGTATGGTGATGCTTCCTGTTTTGCCCATATTGCCCACAATTGCTTTGGCTATTCTGGGTGTCCTTTGGTTCTGTATCAATTTTAGAACTGTTTTTTTTAGCACTATGAGGCATGCTGCTGGTATTTTGATTGGGATGGAATTAAATCTCTATATCAGTTTTAGAACTATGGCCATTCTGACAACATTGATTCTGAAAATCCAAGAACAGGGGATGGCTTTCTTTTTTTCTTTT
>RJWT010032199.1:0-14180 GCA_004365215.1 Cuniculus paca | reverse complement strand
GAGTACAGACTTGGGTCTGAGAAACAAGACCTCTGAAAACTAGGGAAGAACCCCAAATAGTAATGGTATTATGATTACTCTTAGGGAGAAAGAAATCCTGAATAGTAATGGGTGAGGCTACACCACAACAAAATGAAGTAGGGAGTTCTGGTGCCCAGGAACTCTTCCTTCAATGTGTCACGTGGTCCCCACGGCATCCTCTGTCCTCATGCTGAGCCCTGCCTCCTCAGGAACCCCATTCCAGAAGACGCCCACTTTCCAGCTCTTTCTGTTTGCTCCATCTGCGTTTCTTCATCAAATCACACCTCCCTCATGTCCAGTCGCTCAGGGTCTTGCTTCTGGCAAAGGGTTCTGTGCTAAGAGTTGGATGCCAAGGTACCCGTGGACTGTTTTGTCCATCCCTTTGACATTGGCACTTTCACTGGGACTCCTGAAGTCCTTGACTCTACTCTTGGAAACGAATCTTATCTCCCAAATTATATACACCCCCACCTCAAGTGCCCAGTCCCAGAGATGACAGTGAATGTCCTCTTGTGTCCCTGAGTTCTGCTTCAATGTCCCCACAGCTGCCCATCCCTAGACTGTCACTACAGTGACCAGAGACCCCACCACGAGCTTTGATCTGAACCTACGGGTCCCACATTGTGATGCTTACTTTCTTCAACTGTCAAACTGGGAGAGGAGCGAGGGATGGAGAAATACACAGCCCTCAAGGACTAAGCAGGAGGATCTCTCCAGCGACTGTTGCTTGCCAACAAAGGTTCTGGGTAACTGTGGAATATTCCAAAAAAGGGACAGGAGCCAGCACTTCTTTGGAAGATTCCAAATTAATTAAAATCCACCGTGGTCAGTGTTTTTAGAATTAGGGACCGGAGAGGTGACAAGTGGGGATGGCTAGGGGACACTATGCTGCGACAGTGACATTTGCACTCCTGTCCACTACATCTCGTCCAACAGGTTTCTTGCATTTCTAAGAAATTTCTAGAATATGCAGCAGGCCAGCCTGGAACAGCCCTGGTCCCTCTAGTTGGCACCCTGCTCCCGGCCCTCACCCACACCGCCACAACCAGTTGGCTGTGCTTCTTCCTGGCCTCAGCACGGCCCGGCAGGGGCGCCCGCGTCCTGATTCGCTGCCGCCGCGTCCCCCTCCCTTGCGCGTGCCCGCCCGCCCCGCACGCTCCCGTCCCGCGCGCGCCCTGCCCGTCTGTCCGCAGCCGCGCCACCGCCAGCCTCCGCTGCAGCCCGGGCGCCGCGCCTGCACCAGCCCAGCGCCGCGGAGGACAGCGGCGGGAGCCCACAGCCCGCGCGATGCAGGCCACTGCCGATTCCACCAAGATGGACTGTGTGTGGAGCAACTGGAAAAGTCAGGGTATTCTCTTTATTTCAGTCGTGCATGCCCGCGGGACCCGGACTGCATCATTTCACCTGTGGGACCTGTGCATGCTTTGTACCCAGAGCTTTCTGTCGGGGGGAGTAAACCTGCTATTTCAAAAACCAAAATGGGTGGTGTTTGAGTTTTTCCTCCCCCTCCCCTTTTTATCTATTTATTTTTGTTGTTGACCTCCCTCCCCCATCGCCCCCTTTGTGTTCTTGTAGCAGTGCTGACATTTTTAAATGATGTACCTTTGGCCTCCTCTGGGAGCTTGTTAGGTGTTGTCCTTAACCACTGGTTTAATCTTTGCTCAACCCCGGAGTTAAAGTGCTTTCTTATTGTTCCGTGGTTCCCTGTGCATTCATTTCTGCCCAAAGGTTGAAATCTCTCCCAGAACCATTCACCGAGGGCTCACGGAGCATCCTGTTAAGAGGGACACGCCCATTTTAGTGTTGTTATTTGTGGCCACACAAAGGAGACTGGAAATGTAGACTTCACTCTCCAAATCTTAGAGAGATGATGGCGTAGCCACTATTAGGATGGTTCACTTTGAAATATTCCGGTGTTTTTGTCTGTCGTAGGAGTAACCTGTAACTTATTTATTAATAACGGGTTTCTATGGGCTAAGCGGAGGCAAGCAGCACCCCAGTGACGGCTGCCCTCGGGTCTGGGCAGGGATCCTGAAGCTGTCCACGCCACCCTGGGTGTGGCCACCCTGCAGCCTCGCCGCTTGCTTTGCAGCCATTTTTATTGCACCTCAATTCACACATCCATCGCTCCTTTGTTACATTAAAACTCCTTTCCTCACCTTGCTCAGTGAGAGATGAAGAGGAGAAAGAGAATTTGCAAGGATGAATTATGTGCCGTGAACTCGGGTGTTTGGGAGATGAAGGGTCTTTTCGATATTTAACAGATACAGCTCCAAAGAAGGCGCGTTAGATGTAGCTGCAGGGTTTTGCAGCAACCCCTCCAGGAACAAGAATACTCCCAAGAGCAGCTGATTTTTTAACCTGGCATCTTCCCCATGTAATTTTATAATCACAGAAAAAAATGGGACTCCTTTTCATCGTGAGTGCCTCTGGGGGATTTTTTTTTTTCCTTCCCATACATTTTTTTAAAGAAAAAGTAAATACAAATGTTAGAATTGAAAGCACGCTTGCTCTGCCTCTTGTTTGTTGGGTGGGGTGGTAATGACATAAAAATTGTGTGGGGCTACAGGGAGTACAATTGTTAAAAGTAAACAGAGGCACTGTAACTCTGAAAGTCCATAAATAAGAAATATCCAGTGATTTGAGGGCATAATTTTAGAAAATAACGACCACATGGACTAGCTTATATGTAATGTAGAAGGCGACTGAGAAAATTCTTGGTATCATTTCATTCTTGTACCATGTCTGAATTCATCAGTTTTCTTAATTACACACACAGGACAACTGTGGCTTCATATAATGTCAGGTTTAGTTGGACAGAAAAACTGGTCACTGGACTATGATTATGAGGTTTATTTTCCTATTCCTAAGAAAAGTAGATACCAAAGATGGTAGGTTTTCAGTTTTATTTGTATAAAGTATAGGACATTTTTTCCATCACAATCCTATGCATTTTGCCTCAGCCGACTTTCACTCTGGGATTTTAAAAAATGCATGGACATTTATAATGAGAAGTTAACACAAAAAATCATAATTTGCCTATTAAAGGCAATCATGTTCCTGTTAAGTGTCCAGTTGCTTGTGGAGATTAATTCAAGATCATTTAGGATCTTTTACACCAAGTGACCTTTGGTTGTCTTTGGTGCCATTGATTACCTTTTGTGCCACAGAACAAAGCCATTATCTTGAAAATTAACAATGAGGTGGGTGGGTTTATTGACACAAGAAAGAAGCACAATTTCCCTCTTTTTTTTTTTATCCCTGGTGAGACCTTCACATCTAAATTAAACCTACAATGAGTTTTTTTATTGTTGTTCAGCATTTTCAGTGTCTTTTCTTCACTTCAGTTCCCTCATCATCAAAAATAGTTGTTCTTGGGGCTGGGGATTTAGCTCAGCAGCATAAGTGCCTGCTTGGCAAGCACAAAGTCATGAGATCGATCCCCGTACCAAAACAACAACAACAACAACAAAAACAGTTGTTCTTAACCCTGGCTGCCCATTAGAATTATCTGAGAGGCTTTAAAAATCACAAAGGATGCCTGGCCCCCACCCCAGGGAACCTCGTTCAGTTGATCTGAGTATCAGTATTGTCAACAGCTCTTCAGGTAAATCGAATATGTAACCGGGGTTGAAGTGTGTGGAATTCTTAGCATACCCAGTCCCTAGGTTGGCAGAGGCCCAGGATACAAATGACAACCTGGGTGATCCAAGGGCTGCTAGGGATGTAGTTAAAAGAAGTCAGTACAAGGTTTTTGATAATGTCCTATGGAAGTAGTAGGAGGTAATGGTTTTGCTGGGAGAGGAAATAATGTGGGCTTTATTTTCCTTCTTATTATTAAACATTTTGCCAGGGATATAGCTCAGTGGCAGATGTGAAGTCATGAGTTTGATTTCCGGTGCCAGTAAAATACAATAAAATAATAAACATTTCAGGAAGAAATTGCAGCAGTTTAAATATTCCATGAAGATTCCACTGACATGAATTGCAATGTGCCATGAAAACTGTAGTGTGCATGCAAAAGGAACAAATCATACTCCTACCACCAAATAATAGTTAATAAAGTGCATTCTACTCAGAACAGACTGAGGTAAACACCTATACTGTGCGGATAATCATCCAACAGAGCACACCAATGCTAGTATTTATGGGGCGCTTTCCCTGCCTGCTTTCCTTGCATGACCGCCCTCCTCCGAACTCCTGCGACTGGGGAACTCTATTGTCTTCATTCCCAGGTGTGACTGGAGGCTTCTGTTGGGGCACACAGCTAAGACAGCAGAGGCCCTCTCTGCCTACTGTTGCACCATCTGCCTCTGAGCCTCTGGGCAGCTTTTACCTCGACTGTTCCAAAGACCTGTGTAATGGTTGTGTGGCTTAACAACGCTCCTGTTTACAAGTTTGTGTTTTGCCAAATGTCTCATTTGAGATTTCCACTTTACTCTTGTACACTATGAGGCTCAGAGAAGTTAAGTGACTTGTCCAGCATCTTATGGCAAGTGTTAAATTCAGTAGTGAAAAGTGGCTCTTGGCTAAAATCCAGTATCCATCCCATGTCTACACTCGCCACCCTGTTTCCAATGCTGTTACCAAAGATGCATTCTCATTTACCGATTCTGAGGTGTTGTCCCCTAGATTTGTCTTTACAGACAAAGCCAAATATGGCTGTGAGGCAGTGATCTTGTCTGTTTACTCCCATTATTGTTACCATTACCATCCTAAATTCTTCCAGAAAGGAGAGATGTGTCAGTTGCTGTCCTAAGCGCTTGCAGCATACCAGTTTGTGAGGAAGACGTCAGGGTGTTCAGGCTGAGAAATCAGGAACTCACTCCAGGACACAATGGGGTCCTGAATGCAGGTTTAGTCTGATCATAAATCACTTTTAACTATTCTACCACACTTCCTAAATCCAAATGGTACTGTGCCAGTAGAACAACATTTAATTGGAACTGTCCATCTATGTGATTTATTTCAGGCTCTAAAGACTGTATTTTTAAACTTCACTGTTTTCAAAAAGTTGACCTGGCAGGATGGTTAGCACAGTAAGATGGTGCATGCTGTGTGTAGGGGCTAGAGGTCAGCTTCAGCTCCTTCTTGGCTGAGTGTGGCATCATTCTGTAGGCACAGCTGCCCTAGGGGGCCAGGGATTTAGCTCAGGGGCCTGAGCACCTGGCTGGCAAGCACACAGAGGACACAACTGTTTTAGCAACAATAACCAAAAGAAATGCTTGTCTTTTAAAAGTGGCATTTGGTAAAGACAATTGTACACATATACACGAAAGTAGACCAATCCTACCTTTCACCCAAATCAGCATTTTAATTAGACCTATTAGAATATGTCAAATATTACATCATAAATATTATATTTGCAAACTTCCTCTGTGCAGATTCTAATGAGATACAACAGAAAAACTGGCTTGGACAGGGAGCTGAAGTTTTTCTGTTTGTTTGTTTTAGTGAAAGAAAACTCATTATGCAGATAATGTATTATCTACATAGTCACTTCATTGAAGAACAAAAGCTCTCTTTTTCACAATGTGTTATCATTTTCAAATGGAAACTTTATAAGGAAATCTTTCAAAGTTTGGCATGAGAATGGCTGTATTGTTTAAAAAAATGGATGCAGTCATATTATGAAAATTTTCACTTGTACAAAAAGAAGTTCAAATGAAAACCATAAATCACCCTAAATCCCATCATCCAGAATTAGCTAATGTTAATAATTGTTAAATAGTCTTTCCTGTCTGACTTTTCAGAAATAGATCTTCCAGGAGTGAGAAAGGTTGATTACATTACTGATCTAAATTCACATTTTCAAATATGCTGCTTTGCTCAGTGTTCACTGAGAATTAGTACTTATTTCATTAAAAACAGTCCTGAGAGTCTATGACTAAACCATTATGATTAATAAAGATTGTGGATGAAATCATAGTCAGCAAGACCTTCTTCATTTTTAAAAGCCTCTCTTTTTCTGTCTCCTTTCCACTTTCCATTTTCTCCCTCCCTCCCTCTTCTATTTGAAATGATATTTTGAACTCAATATTTTTAGATTAGTTCATATATTCTGAAAGCAATTGTGAAGTAATTGATATGTTTTAAATTAGCTTATAGTAGAATTAAGTTCTAAAATCCACTGCAATCAGCAAAACACAATCTTGAGTTAGGCATTGTTTGGATAGTTTTTAGAATATTACCTTTCTTTTTGAAAGTAATTAAATACATGTCAGCACCAAATTCCCCATCCTCCACAACCTGGTCTCTAAATTGTGTGCATTTCTAATATTTATATTTTCACTTTCCATTTCTTATGAACGAACACACAGCCGCAAAGAAATGTACCTGCTTTTCAGTTAAGCTCACAATATGAAAGCAAAGTTTGACATTAATGGACCGGGGATATAGCTCAGCAGCACAAGCACTTGCCTGGAAAGTGCAAGGTCCTGAGTTCGATTCCTGGTACAAAAATAAAATAATTTGACATTGATGCCTTAAAAAGCATATTTTATGTAGATAATAGCTTAAATGTTATAAAAGCTTGTTATTTACAATTATATTTAAAATTTATGGCATATACCTCAAATAAGAAAGTTGTTAAAGTTTTAGGACTTAGAGTAAAAGTCTATTTTTCCAAAATGTGTTTCAATCTTAAATTTGAGGTTTCATGAAATAAAATCTTTGATTTCTTCCTTATTTTCTATTCATCAAGAGGGAGAGTTAAAAATAATTCCAGCATTACTCAAATGTTCTTTGCCAAAACTGATGTTAATTTTGTATAAATTAAAAGTACAAATGTAACAGGTTTAGAATTTATTATAGTTCTACTCATTTGACAATGAGTGAGGCTTCAAATCTGGTCATATTTTACCCTCTTCCTTCAAGAGACTTTGACCCTAGTTGCAGACTGGCAAACCTCCAAACTCATGAGGACTGATGTCAGGAAGAGCACAACATTTGACACTTTAGTTCATGGGACAGCGATATCACGAGAGACCATTCCATCCCTTAGATATTTAGTTCAAGTAATGTTTTTGTCATTATAACATTGATCAAAAAACTGAAGCATATTCTTTTTAAAAAAAGAGCCAATGACTTCCTACCTGTATTTTTTTCCTAGTCCATTACAATGATGGATTTTTAAAGAAGATACATACTTACGATTTTATGACTAATTATGATTGATGACCAAAAAGCCAAAGTTTTAACTTTTGAGCTGGCCAGAAATCTTATGGAAAGGAAAAGTACATGAAGGCATTTATTATTTAGGACCTCAAAAATCTTTCTTCTTGCCTCAACACCATAATTACAAAGTTTTTTCACCCCAGACACATATCACATTGGCATTTCTTCCTTTGACCCCTGTTTACCCTGGGAAGGCCCTTGCCAGTGAGTCCCCTAGCTTTGCTACAGATCTGAAAGAAGGAGAATCTGGCCTACTATCCTACGTACATGGGCTCTACTGTTTCACCTCTTGGCCAGGCCCTCCCAGCACAGAGACCTGGGCCAATGGTGACCCTGGGCTTATGTTGACATCACAGCACGGAAAGAATGGGAATGCTACAATTCCAATAAATAAAAGTAGAAAACAAGAATGACATTCACTTCTAACTCAGGAAAATGGTAAGGCCAACATAAGCAAAATCAAGCTGTGTTTGCCTTCAGTACAACCTGACAAGAAGTCAATTGGGAATAATGCATTGACTTCCATCTCTCATGGAAGGAAAGTACTGTACTGGAGATTGCCGTTGACTGTGGCTTTGATAAATACATTATTTTCTTTGCTTGTACCAAAGCTCCTTTACAGTAGGGGATTAAATGTTGTGGTCTTTTACTGTGTATAGGAAATACTGGGTTCATGTCTTCCCACAGAGTTACAGAAACATTCAGAAATAGTGTTGGCATTTTTCTCTTGATAGTCATACTGACTGTGTTTAGGAGGTGTGGGAGAAGGACCTAGGAATTGACTCAGTGCAAATGTTTTATCACCAAAGATCCCTACCAGCAGCTTCCTTTCTAGGATTAGAGATCCTGGAGTAAAAGTTTCAACCTTTGGGGGAGATTGTGTCTTAGTAAATGAAATTCATGCATCAGTTGACTAGAAGATGCCAGGGTCTCTGTGTGGGTTTAAAGTATTTTATTACATCTACTTCCATTTTGTTTCTCCTGTTCCATATAAAATGAGGGAAGATTAAAGTAGAGCATATTACTCTGTCTTGTTAACATTTTATGGTTTTATATATATATATATATAGTTTTGTTTTTTTTTGTTTTTGCATCATGAAAATCAGAGAAACTGACCTTTGTCACCGCTTTGGGCACTGGATTAGAGAGAACTGAGGTGTGTAACCTTCAAATCCAGTTAGTTATTAAATTGGAAGTCGGAAGCTTCATAAAAGCCAAGTAAAACCAACAGCACATCGTTTGCCAGGATTCTTTTGTTGAGAGGCTGATATGTTTATAAGCAGAATTCTCTTGCATTTTTCTCACTAGGCCTTTTACACAGTAGCATTAACTTGTCATATAACAAATGATGCATGAAGATGCTGCCTGAAATCTTTTCTGGAACCAGATGGAATATGCATTAAATAAAATGGTGCAGTAATGCAGATAATTGTGCACAATTTATTGCCATTGTGTATCATGTACCTAAACCGCCTTTTGCCTTCTAAATAAAATATGGATAGTGGCACCTCTGTCTTTTCAGTTCATACATTTTTAATAAACTCTAAGAATACGGCAGCCACTGTTGTGGGTCACATAGCTGAATGTATCTAAAATAGTTTCCCAAATCAAAAAATTTGGACTGCAGTGAAGGGCTTTCTTTCTGAAATTTAACACAGGATTGAATTTCCATGTAGCTATTGGTTCTAACCTTGGATGGCTTTTCTGTCATTTTTCTTTTCTGTTACTGATTAGATGCTGAGACTGAGGGGCGCGCTGATTTCAGCGTGGATGCTAGGAGTCTTCACACCTGTCGCTTTCCCCTGGCTGCATTAGTGCTCTCAGACATTCCAGGAAAGCTGAAGTCTGTGCCCTTACCTGTGACTTAGGGACTGAGATCGCCACGACCAGTCCATTTAGCAGTTGATAGGATCACCACTTCAAAACCAATGTGTTGCCTCACAGTTTTTGGCAAAATAGGTTTCATGTATATGATCGTCAAAACAATTCAGTACCATGCTTGTCCAGGTGAGTACACTGAGTGAATGTTGTGCTCAGGACCTGCAGTTCTCACCTGGCTTTTCTGCACTAGGAGGGCATTAGAAGAAAAGCAAAGCTATCTGTACTTTGTTTTACCCAAAGACACCTTGGGGTAATTAGTTGAAGGCACAGAGTTACTTACATTTTTCTTACTTGAATTCTAAGAAAATTTTTATTCAGACGCCTACTTTTTTGGATTGGATACAATCTTAGCCCATTTCTTCTTGCTAATTACACAATACCACAGATGAAATGAGTTTTACAGATATTTATTTTGGCTGATGGCCCTAGAGACCCAAGGTCAAGGGCCTGCATCTGGTGATGGCCTTCTTGGTGGCAGAGTGCAGAGGTAGCACAAGGCACCACGTGGCAGAGATGAAAGCACAGGCGCGTGCGCGCACACACACACACACACATACACACACACATGCACACCTGGGTTCTGGTCTCTCCCTCTCTTCTTATAAAGCCACCAGGATTCAGTCATGGGGCTCCATCCTGATGCGCTTGTCTAAAGCTAATCACCTCCCAGAACCCCCACCATCTAGACTTTATGGTCAGGTGAAACCCCTGCCCTCCTCCTACCTCACATTGGGGATTAAACTCTAAAGTGAGTTTCAGCAGGAACAACCCAAGTTCAAACTATAGGAGGTGCCCTGAAGCTTCCTACACAAACTTACATCATTCTAAGCAAAAAACTAAAATGTGAAACATTGGCATTTACACAGCGCATTTGGAACACAGAAATTCTCTGCTCTTGTCACCCCGCCATCACTTCCTACTCTTCACACACCACGGACAGAGCTTTGGGCCCTTTCCTTCGTCCTCTGACCACACAGAGCCATTGCCGTTCTCCCAGCCCACCTGTCCCCAGCTGTCTTGACTAGCAAGTCCAGCAGGAGCCCCAGGACTGTTCTTGTAATTCTGTCCTGTAGGATGGTCATTAGCTTCCTTGAGCATGTGTCTGTGTCAGCCCACAGTCCTGGGTCACCCCGATGTCTGCTGATCGGTGCACACCCAGTATCTAATCCTCTCGACTACATACACTTTAAAATCCTGGACTTGAACCAAATCCTCCTTGATTTTTGGTAGTGCTTTTATGCATTTCATTTGGAATACTAACTGTATTTCTCTATTAGCAGCACTGTCCAGTAGAAATATGGTATGAGCCACATATAAAAATTTTCTAGTAGCTACATTAAAAGAGGCAAAATTTATTTTGATAATATACTTTATTTAATCCAATATGTTCAGAAGTATTAGTCTTTCAATATATAATCAACATAAACAGCATTAATGAGATATTTTACATTCTTTTTTGTGTTATGTCTGAAACCAGTATGCAGTTTCCTCTTGCAAAATATCTCCTTTGGGATCTGCCAAATTTTAAGTGCTCAGCATCTGTCTGGGACTCCTCACAACTACGGAGCACAACACACCTTCAGCTTTTCCCTCTATCTTCAAACCAAACTTCTGAGCTCAGTATCAGCAAAACCTCCAGACTCAAACTTCCAAGGGAAACGAGTTAATTTGCTTCAAGGCACATGGGACTGGCTGCCTTTCCAACTCAACGCTATCTGTAGCCACACGCATACCTTCCCCATGTGTCTCTTATCTCTTCTTTCTTCTTCTTTGAAAAGAATGAAATGTAACCAGTCGCATTCTTCCTTGAATTCCCTGAGCCTGCTTAACCAAATACTTGTGGCTACTACTCCCCTAACTATTCTTTATTGCTTTGAACTTTCACCACGTACCCATCCCTTACAATACATTCCAACTCCCACTGCTCCCAACACCACCCTCTGCAAAATTAGGAATGACCGTCTGGTCTCCAAATTTAGTGGTCTCCAAGTGTTCATTTAGTTGTCTTCATTTCTCTTGTTAGGACTACAACATTTCACACAGTAGTTAATCCTTTTCTTTGGGTCGTGACTTTCTACTTTGCCTGCTGTACCTTTCCTACTGTGGTTGCCCTTTTTAACACTCTGGACTCTCTTTGTATAGTTCCACTTATTCCTTTCAATCTCTAACTGTGGTTTTATCCTAAATTGTATCCCTTAGCCTCTTGAGTCTTTCTTGGAGATTAACTCCGTGCTCATACCTTTGGTCATCATTTCTCCCCAGAATATACCCAGATACAAACAATCGACCATCTTCACCAAATTTCAGTCCTGTATTTCCAATTGCCTAAAGTACATATTCTGAGTATCGTTGGATCCATAATATTAAAGGCCATTTTAACTCAGGGCTACTGTGACACAGCCTTTAAAAAACCCATTTACTTTCCAAGCTTTAAAAAGCTTAGGGAGTGTTGTAATTGTCAGCCTTATCTCATCTGTGATTACTATTTCATCTATGTCCCTGGCTGTGTCAAAATGCCCTTTCTCTGTGGTCATGTCAGAATCTGGAGATTTAAAAACCAGTGTCATCTCCCCCCCCCCAGCAAACCAGTTCACCCTCCAATTTTCTATTTTTGTCAGTGATGCTAATCTTTCAACCACCCAGCTTTGAAGAGTTGCTTTCACCCATAATTAGCTCTTCTTCCTTTCTCCCACAGCTAATTAGTTACCATTCTTGTCAACTCGCCCTTCACAATATTTGCTGTTATCCATCCCATCTCCTTAGCAAACTGTTCCCTACATTGACAAACCATGGCCTCTTCCTTCATCAACTCTAGCTGTACTCTTTGCTCAAACTATTTTTACCACCTCCAACAATACAAATATGTTGATCGACACTGGAGCAACATTAGCTCAAATGAATGTCCGCTCATCACAGCTAGATCTTAAATTCCTTAAGAAACAAAATTTTATGATTGCTTGACTCCTGCAATAGATGACCAATGCTATTGATAATGACTTTTTTTTAACTTAAGGAAAAATAACTCCCATTAAATAGCTAGTTTGGAAAGCAATTTTAAATATGATCATGTTAACCCCAAATTTTTTTGCATAACTTTTAGGATTTAAAGTGTAACATGAAAGAGGCAACTATTGCTTTGGGAAAACATCAGGTTTAGGAATTGATTCTACTTTGACTACTCTGTAGTCAGGATACAAGTTTCTTAGCTTTTACCTTCCTCGTCTCCTGTTACCTATTCATGGAAGTTTATTGTAAGGTTTGAATTAAATTATATATAAATTATATATAAAGTGCTTTGAATACTTCAGAATTGATATACATAGAAAATCTGGTCACAAAGCACCTAGAATTCACAGCTGCTTGTTTTAAGAAAATTCTTTTGTTAACCTCCTCAGTAGAAATTCCTGCAATCTCATTGTAGGAGATTTCTTTGCTGTGACCAAAATAATTGACCTAAACAGTTTAAAGGAGGAAAGGTTTATTTTGACTCACAGTTTCAAAAGTTTCAGTCCATGGTTGGCTGGCTCCAAGGCAAAAGTAGCATGGTGGAAGGGTGCAGTATAGGAACGCTGTTCACTCATGGCATCCAGAAAGCAGAGACCAGAAGAAGAGACCAAGAGGAAGGGGCCAAGGGCAAGACATAGTCCTCAAGTCATGCCCCTATAACACACCCAGGTACACCCAGAAGTGTGCTTTACTAGAAGTCAAGATTAACCATCAGATTCAGCAAGCTGGTTGGAAGACCTGCTGCAAGACGGCTCTACAGCACACCAGTGTGACTTGGTCAGCCTCTCTGCCCACAAATTCTTCCAGGAAGGCCTAGACTGAGTGCCTACCATTCTCTGACAGGTGGACATAAATATTGAAGGTTCTTTCTAGAAGGAATGCCATTGCTGACAGGTGTTAGGAAATTCACGCAGTGAGGATCTGGCTGAAAATAGAAAATTCTATTTCTTCTTTGTCTGAGTACTACTTGTAGGGTTTCCTGTATCCCTTTGTGTGTCACAGGTGGGGAGCCACCTTCCCTGGCACTAAGAGTGCTCCTTTAAGCAAGAATCATCTGCCTTAGAATGTATTTGTTTCTGAATATGCCTGCCATCTGAGTCTGTGGGCCTCATAAGAGAGATCGTAATTTAGTTCTTGTTTTTTGCCAGTATTTCCCTGTTCGTTTTTATAGTTCATTTATTTGTATGTCCTTTCCTCCACAAAGCCTGGCACTTAGTTCTTTCTCAGTGTGTATCGACTCAGCTGAACAAATGTGGAGAAAGGAATCTTCAGAGGCACCTACTTCTAAGTGGTGATGTTTTAGTCTCTTTTTTATTTCCCTTTATTCCTTTCCGAACAATGCACAGTAAATATGGAGGCTCCAGGCCCCAAGGCCAGCGAAGGCCATTAGCCATGCTGGTCTTGACAAGGTCCGTGCTACCTCCCATTCAATGCTACTGAATCTGCTCAGCTGCAGGAGCAGCAGTGCTTCTGTAGGTCCCTTCTCCACAGCTGTCCTCTACAGGTTGACCACCCACAGGGTGACTGTGGATCTTCCAAAGATCCTTCTCCTCCACCTGAAAAGAATTGTATTTCAGTGCTCGATTTTCAAGAAACTCTTCTAAAAGTAAAATCATTTGGTAAAGTTATTTTGAATTGCTAAGGAAAAGCAAATTGCATGCTTTACCTTGTCCTGGCATCTGCACATTTAGAAAAAAAAAAAAGGTGAAGGTGATAAGAAAGAACTGCTTTGAGGATAGAAAATGGTTATCCACAGGGATGGATTTCTAAAGGCCAATCAGTGTGATAGGTAGCTGGGGCAGGGAGAAGAGAGCAGTGCTTTCCCTTGGCCTTGGGAAACCTCCTTGTAGGTCTTGCCCTGCTCACAAGAGAACAAAAGAGATCTGTTTCACTCCAAGACACACTGTGACCTCTCTCCTCTCCTCTGCTTGCTGCATTGCAAAAGTGTTGTAAGAGAAAGGGCACCAGTTTTTCACTCACAAAAAGCTGTCCACTGAAATGTCACTGGGGCTCGTGGGGGTGGGTTGGGCATGTATAGGGAGTAGATTCTGTCTCCAGCTTCAAACCGCTGGGGTGCGCTCAGATGATCGTAGAGA
>RJWT010032198.1:0-14186 GCA_004365215.1 Cuniculus paca | reverse complement strand
ACCCACTTCCTTCCTTCTTGTCCTCCCCATGATGCTATATTCCAGCATCTGAACTGTTTCTCTCAGACAGTCTGTTTACTCTGCTGCTTACTGTTCTGCCATCTTCCTGGAAGTCCATCTTTTGTGTTTTGAGAATCTGGTAAACATTAATGACCCTCTCCTCATAAAAATACACACACACACACACACACACACACACACGCATACCTCTCCACAAAATCACTCATGGATTTATAAAGTTTGAGTATCCTAGGGAGAGACCACAAGGGTTAAAGATGGAGCTTATTCCCAGTGAAATGGAAAAACAAGGGAACAACTAATAGGACCTTCAGAAGTCTTGCCACAAAGAAAGGAAAGATTTGATTCTGAGAGTTACTCCATCCTCCAGGAACTTTTCATATGTAAGTATGAAAAGCCCACCAGCTAGGATTGGAGCTAAATTGTTCATGTATCCTGCCTGCCATCTATGAGGGGCTAAGATTTGAAAAGGCCTGGTAGAAACATATTTAGGTCATACAGTATGTATTCAACAGCATTACACATGCTAATACCTTAAATATAGGAATTTTGCTTCTAAAGTAAAATCTGGAATAGGTAAAAAGCTCTATGCTCAAAGGTGCTCACCAAATCATTATTTTATAGTAGTAAAAAAAAATCTATAAATAATACAAGTATGTGGAAGTAGGTAGATGGCTGCTGTGGTGTGGGCAAGAGACTCCTGGTATGTTAAAGGCTTGGTGCTCTGGCAGTGCTACTGGAAGGCTGAGGGACCCCTGGGTAGTGGGGCCTGGTAGGAGGTTCTTCAGTTATGGGTGGTGTATTCTCAGAAGGGATTTGGGAGCTGGTCTCTTCCTGTCTCTCTGCTCCTTGGTTCATGATGTGAGCAGTTTGCTTGGACATGCACTCCCTGCTGTTGCCATCCAGCACCGTCACCCAGGGCCCAAAGCAATGGGGTGGCCCAATCTTGGACTTGAATCTCTAAACAAAACCTTGAATCACTAAACAAAATGAGCTAAACAAACCTTTCCTCTTCATAAGTTAATTGCCTCAGGTATTTTGTTGAAGTGATACAAAGCTAATACAGTAGCTATACAAATGAAAGTGTATTGACTTAATCAGATGCAGTATTCTAAATAAATCAAAATTTCCTAGGGAAATACCAGCATGGTGGTACAGGGCTTATGTAATGTTCTGCAGTCAGGTTGCTGGAGTATGCTGCCCAGTCTATGCTCCCTTACCTAACTCTAGACAAGTCATCTACGACCTCGTGCTTACACCACTGAGCTAAATCCCCAGGCCTTGTCTTTTTGAGACAGGATCTCACTATGCCATTCAGGCTGGCCTTGAGCTCACTTTGTAGCCCAGGCTGGTCTTGAGCTTGCAAAGATCCTCCTGTCTCAGCTGCCTGAGTGCTGGGATTACAGGCATGCACCACCAGGTCTGGCTATAACTGTTCAATTTTAACATCTGTAGAGTGGGCATAATATTAACACCAACTTTACAGAACATAACAATTAGATAAACTAGTATGTCCAGAGCACTAGAAATATTACTGGGCACATAATAAGCATTCAGTGCTATAATCATATTGCTATACAAAATCATACACTATAATCATACTTATATATGATTATTCAAATAGGCACATAGAAAAAATTATTAAAAATAAATATAGCAAAGTATTAATTATAGTTTTCTCTGGATGGTATGATTATGGCATTGCATTAGTAATTTTATTTTTCTTCAAGATTTTTAAAATTTTCTGTAATAAGTTCTTATTTTCATAATATTTTAAATACAGTTAGTGAGAAGTTTGGAAAAGATGAAGGGAATATAGATAATAAACATGCTAGGATAATCACACCCTTGATAGTTAAGAATCAGTTATACCTTCTATTTGACCATCCTGAATTAAGTACCATTTTTTGGTTATACCTACTCCAAAATGTGACATAAATTGAACTCCTCTCTAGCTCACTTAAAGGAATTACTAAGAATTCCAAGTTATTTCTAAAAATGAAGCAACTCTGTCCCACTGTCATTTAATTGGTGAGGTATAAGAACAAAAAGCATCTCCTGATGAACTAATTTCTACCTCCAAACTTCAACAGAGTACAAGGAGGGAGGCAAGGGATATACAAGTTTCTAGTGTAAGCACTATATCATTGCCCCAGAAAGTTACTTTAGCCCTTCCCTTACCAAGTACTTGTCATTCTTTGCCCCAGTCCTGATTTGTAAATTATTAGCTATCAGGCAATACTTTTGATCTGTGACAAATATGCCACAAATTTCTGGATGGTGAGCCCATTTTGATGCCTCTATCTTCCTTTCTAAAATCAAATTTTCTTGTGTATGAACTGAATAATGAAATATCTAGTTCATTCTGTTCCAAACCTGCTTGTTGATGACACTTGGAAACTGAAATCCTACACAAGCTGATGGTGCTCATATTTATCCAAGACAATTTGAATTTCTTAGAAATAGTGTTAAAGAAATCAACACTCTTGCACTCCTATTTGACTTCTAGGGCTAGATTCTGCTTATGCATTGAATCTTTCCAGTGAGTTATGGGCATCCATGGGTTGGCAGCTCCCAAGAAACTTGGCCTTTATCCTCTGAAGATGCCCTGGCTCCCATGTGGCCCTTTGCCAACCTATTCAAATCTCAGTACAGTATGCTACCTAAGAAGAGTGATAAAAGCAGATGCCTTGGGGAGGGCAGAAGGACTTTACTGGTTCTCTTAATGCTTTTCTATCTTAACCAAGTGTATTGTGTATTAGTAAAAACAACTTTTAAAGCACTTAGCCTGAGAAAACCTAAGAACAGAATATCACATAAACATCATTAATGTAGGAAACAAGTCTTAGCTCCAGCTTGCTTCCTTTACCCCAAGAAGCTTCAAATTAGAAAGCAAGAGACACTAGGGTAACCATTGTTAATCTCCTGTTGTTATGTTTTGAGAACCTATATAGTTTGCAGTGTTCTGTTTTGAAATGCTATATTATGTTTGACTCTATTCTGTTTTCTTTTGCTTTGTTTTGTTCTGTTTTGTTTTGTTTTGTTCTATTCTCTTTAAAATAAAAAAAGGAAAGAAGCTTCAAATTAATCACTTTTCCTCTTTTTCCTTCCATGAAATGAGAAAAATACAATCTGATCGGCTTCTAAGTTTCTAGAAGGGTGAGGAAAATAAATGGTGGTCAAGAATGTGTCTCTATCACCTTTCCACTCACCCTGCTGCTGCTCACGTGTCTTGTTCCCATAGCAAGTATCATTAAATATTTGTTGAACCATTAACAACCAAATGAATGAAGGATTAGGTTAAGGAAGCTTAGGGTCAGGTTACAAAACTTTTATATGGCTTGTTTCTCAGGTAGATTTCTAGTTTCAGTTTGGCAAGAAACATTTTCCTCTTTGTATTTCCCTCAGTCTCTGGTAGGTGTTATGTTGCAAGGAGGTGCTCAATAAGTACTCATTAAACAAACAATGTGTTACTTAGTTAGATTCTATTTTCAATTTTTTGTTATTCAGGGGTTGATTTATAAACCATTCAAAACTTTTTGTACTTCTTCCTGTGGCTATTGGCAATTTTCCTCCTTATGACAGTAAAAGGGGCAGAAAAGTGAAATTAAAGATGTTAGTTGACCTTCTTGGAGGTGTTGTTTATAAATGTTTGTTAAATAATTTGAGAGCCAGCTGCAGCAGTGCACACCTGTAATCCCAGCACTTAAGAAGTTGAGGCCAGAGGATCATGAGTTTGAGGCCAGCCTGAGCTACACAGCAAGTTCAAGGCCAGCCTGGACAATATAGTGGAATCCTCTATCAGCAAACAAAAAAAATTAAGCAAAACAAAACAAACAACACCTTTAAAAACAATTACTAATTTTATTTATAAATGCCATTTCTTTCCCATTAACAGGGTTATCTTAGTTTTTAAATTTTAAAATTATCATAATCATAGGTTCTTTCTTTCTAAAGATATATATTCCCACCTTTTACTTCTTGCCCATAATGGAGATGGCAACTATGAAAGCCACTGTATATTTTACTTTCTTTGGCATATACAAATCAGTAGCAAATTGTGATCACTTCTCACAGGTTGAACCAAATCATAGTTTGGATGAAGGATCCACCAGGGCTCACAGAGTTTTCAGTAGCTCCATGATGGTTAGATCTCCTCAATGAAAGCTTACCTGTAAACCAGAAGGCTAATTCAATAACAATGATCATTTTTGGTTTGCCATGCTGCCCATCATCCTGGCTTACCTCAGAACAGGCCTGAAATACTTCAGTGTGATAATCACGACCTCGCTCTTCTGTTAGTTCCTTTAAATCATGTCCAGAAGAAAACACAGGGCCCTCAGCTACAAATGTTTCCAGTTGAGAAAAGAAAAGAAAAAGATGTGAAACTTTAGAAGTGAGCAGTTGTTTACTTATCTATGGAACAACTTTAGTAACCAATCACATAGCCACCTTGCTGTGGATCCTTGGAGAGAGAGTTAATGCTCAATTTTGCTAAGAACAATTGCAGTTTACCTGGAAAGGTACAGACAGAAGAACATTGTGATGAAATGCCAAAGCCCTTGTCTCCTAAAAGCCCATGGTGGAAACCAATGAAAATAAGCAATTACATAAGGAAAATCTCTGGCCAAGGTATTTTTTTTTTTAAATTTTGAACTCCATGGCTTGAATGTATGGACCTGTGTAGGTCTCTTGAAATCCACAGTGCCTTTGGCATTGTCTCTGTCATTCAGTACACAGGTGAGAACCATCCATAGGGGCTGAGTCTGGAAAATCAGAGTATTTTATAACATAAAATTGGAGAACATGGGAGCCATCTGGCTCAAGTTCTTTATTTTACAAAGGTGGGAGCTGAGGATGTGGCTCCTGCCACTGTCATCAACAACAAATGTCATTTTTCCAATAAGCTGATAATCCTTTCTCATATTTCTCCTTAGTGGTTATTTTGACAGGTAACAGTATCTTTTTTGCAAGTAAGAAATGGTGCAGCTAAGAAGTTAGAGACCTTTGCTACATCCAGATTACATCTCAGGTGGCTGCTGAATTCTACTTTTTTTAATTTCTTTTCCCTCTGCCATATAAAACAGTTGAAACTTTGTATTTGCTAAGGAGGTAACATTCTGTGGATCTGCCTCTAGCTCTAGCTCTTTAATTTGCAGAACAAAGCATCACAGAGCATTATTTGTGATACTTTTCTGAGGGTATTTGAAAATGCTGATATTACTATTACTTATGCCCCCACCAGCATCACATGAAAAGATAATTCTCGACTAACCTGTATTGGAAAAAGAGCAAGGAAAGAGATGGGCAAAATATGGCATACTTTTTTAGCACCAGTAAAGATAATGCTGTGGAAATCAAATGTAAGGCCTGGTAAGAACGGAAAAGACAAACCAATCCAATACCTGAACAACCATTTCCTAGTTGACTATATGATTTATCAGAAAGATTATTTATAAGGTCCATGAAGAAATTCTCTCTATATACTTTTTTCAGTTCTGTGGAACAAACCCAGGATCTCATGTCTACTAGGCAAGCACTCTAGCAATTTAGCTACATTCCAAGCCCCGATGTTCTGATTTTAATCGAAAGACAAGCATAGCAAAATGTGGCAAATTCTAGTATCTAACAAAAAAAGACCCATTTTCACCATATAGTATTTTGTGCTGCAATTTGCACAGTTAATAGTGTTAGTACTAAGTTCCCAACTATATGAGTTTTCCATAACAAATGTCCTTCAAAGGAGCTTCAAAACAACTCTCCAGTTAAAGGAAGGAATTCCCTAGTTAACCAAAGAACCACTTTTGTGTGATGCAAAGCTCCAGGGATAAATACCAGATAAATACCTGAAATGATAATGACTTTCAGATCTTTGCTTTCAGCTTCATGAAGAATATCATTTTGGAGACATTTCAGCATTTTGAGTGACAGTGCATTCCTCTTCTTGGGATTGCTCAAGACAATGGTCCTGTGAAAAACATTTTACAATCCCAGGGTCATGTACCCGTCAAAACAAGCGAGGACCCTTGCAATTCATTTCTAATTTGGGAGCTGTTTTAAAAGCCCGGAGAAGAGAATTGCTGGTGCTTAATGCCAATTTAGAGGGTCCATCAGCTCTCTGGAGTTAAAGCTAAGTCAAAACAAGAAAAAGACAACCTGAAATGCAGACTGGCTTTTTTCTCTTGTCCCTTGATTTGTTTCTTCTTTTTTTCTACATTTGCTGTCAGAAACATGACTGCAACCTCCACAGAAAGGGCAAGTCACAGCAGTTCTAAAATCATCTCTGCCCATTGAGAATGTGAGTTTTCTATGACAGCAGCAGGAGCCAGAGGAATCTGACAAACAGTACTACCTTCAACTTATTTCCTGGTGTTATTTTTCAGAATAAGGCTAGGAAAGGAGCCAAGAATGAAAATACTCCCCTAAATCTCCTTCCACCCACCCAAAGAAAAGGCAGCCAAGCTACAGTTGCCAATATGCATATATGACAGCATTTTAAAAAAAATCTGTCTTAAAGTGGCATCTTGTTATTCTGCAAAATAATTCTCACTGTCTGAGAACGGGATGATGTACGAAGAACAAAAGACAAAACCATACAGCAAGAGGGCTCTTGTGGACATACCATCTTGCAAAAAGCTGGCACGGAAAGGGCTGCTCAGTATTTTAAAGCATCCCACATACTGAATAAAACACTCTATATTGTCGTTTTATTGCCTTACACAGAAATGTCTTATTTTTGCAGTTTTAAGAAAGGGGCAATGAACCAAACACTAGATTATGGTTATGGATTTTAATATTTCCTATCAGTTTCCACCTACACATGCTTTCTGCCTTTCTTCTTTTTCGAATTGGCTCTTCCTATTGCTATGTAGTCAACTTGGCTCCTCCACAAATAGCATTCTGTGCCACAGGTTTTTGGAAAACAACTTTGATGACTGAATTTATTTCAGTGCAATAAGAATAACCATTTTCTTTGGAATGCCATTTCAATTTTGCTGTAGTTTTCAGGTGGCTGTGATATTGTTTTCTCACAAATATGTTCTCTCATTAAGTACAAAAATTACTCGCGGCTAATCTGCTGATAGACTTTGAACCTCTATTTGGGAGAGCGATTGTGGTGGCGAATGACCTGCTCATAACCTTTCAGTAGAATAATGAGTGTGCTTGCTGTAGCAAGTGTACAACACTGCCATTCCATCAGCAACATATGTCTCAATGAAATTCTAAGGCCTTAGGCAAATCCTGCAAAAGTTCCAGTTGGACCCAGGGAAGGTGGCACATGCCTGTAATCTCAGAACTTGGGAGGTTTGAATCCTACCTGGGCAACTTAGTGAGACCCTGTCTCGAAATAAAAAAAAATTAAGGGGTTAGAGATGCATCTCAGTGGTAGAGCACCCCTTGGTTCAGTACCCAGGACTAAGAAATACACATGCATACATACAAGGGCTGGAATGTCCTTTCTACACGGCAGTTATCTGTCCCTTGGTGTGTTTCATTAGTCCTTGGTGTACACATTGCACACTGTTGGGCTGTTCTTTTATGAATTCACTTTTCAGCCCTGTGTACAGACTTCTGTTCCCACCTCCCCACTGAAACACTTCTCACTGGTCACTTAATTGCCAGAACCAAATCCACGGCCATCTGGAAATGTATTCCTCTGCCCCTAATTTTTCTGTCCTTTTCTGGCCACCTCTTAACTTTTTTCACAGACTTCTAGCCTTCTGCAATCTCCTAACTCTTAGCAACCCTTAGAGTTCTGTCCCTTGCCTTCTTCTTCCTCTGTGTAAAACCCTTCACAACTTTCCCAATTGCCTTTGCATTGACTGCTCTCTCTATGCTGCCAACTCTCAGTCACTAGCGCTGAGCCCTGGAACTGTTCACACCGCTGTCTCCTAGACTGCTCCACACAGCCGACACTTAAGTACCTTTTTACTCCCAAACTTGCCCCTCCCCTTCTCTTACCTCAGCAGTTGGGTCAGCTGCCCAAACCAGAATCTGAAAATCATTTCAGAGTTCTAGCCTTCCTTATTCCATTGGTCATCAAACCCTGCTAATAATACCTCCTAAAAGTCTCACAAGTCTGAACCCTCCCAATAGTTGTCATGGTTCAAAGGAGGTGATGCTTTGAATCAAGAGTTTCACCAACACCACCTAACCAAAAGGGGAATCTCCTTCAGTATGAGGTCACCACCAGGGTCTATGACATAAATGTAGAAGCAAGTGCTGGACCCTATAAATGTCCCTGACAAGCTATGTGGAGATTATCACTGTAAACCATGAGAAGGTCCATGAAGTGAAGGACAGTCATTCCATACATGGGACACACTCAATAAATATCTGTGACTGGATCAAAGACAAAAATTGCATTTGTATTTTTCACAGTTGATTCCACCACCACAGGGCCTTGATATCACATCTCCTTTGTAGTACCTCTTTTACCAGTGGCAGTGCATTGAGATGGGAGCACAGAGTAGAAGCCCCTTCGTGGGCACAAGGCCCTTTATAACTTCTGGTGATTCTATCTACTGGCTCTGAGGCATCAGCCAAGCTGTCACCTCTCTGAACTTGACTCCTCTTTATAAAGTGGGGTAATGTTATCCATCCTGCAGGCTAAATAACTAGGGATAATGAATGCAGAGTGCCTGGCCTGGCACTTGATTCACAGCCGGTTCTCACTACAGGACATCATTATGGCTGCAAGGAACAGCTTGGTAGAGGGACCCTTAAAGGGAGCGAGTTGCTCAAGGCCACCTGCTTAGCACCTAGCATAGTGTTATGCCCAATGTCAAGCTTCCAATCTGATATAAACAGGTTTACAGAAGTAGGACTGCTCTTAAAGAGAGCAAGTAGGGCCTCTCTTTGGGTCTTGTGCTGCAGAGCCCTGCTCTTTCTTCCTGTAGTGTAAGGATGGGAAAGGAGTTCACCGAGAACAGAACCAACCCCCTTCCAAGCCTCACTGCAGTTACCTAGACCCTGAGGCTCCCTGCAGTGGGCACCTAGGCCCGCGGGTTTAAAGCAGTTGTCTGTAAGGAAGGAGAGGGCAGAAATAATATGAGCTTACTGGGACGCCTGTAGACCTGAGTGCTGAGACCCTAGCAGGACAAAAGTGGGTGGAGAAGTGGAGGCAATGAGAGGAGCCTTGAAGAAACAGGAAAAGCTGCAGGCCAGGGCTGGGGAACACCTGGGGAATCTGAGGATTGTAAATTCAAACATGGCCTTCCAGGTCAGAGTGGGAGAATAAAACACTGCATCAGATAGCCTGATTCATCTCTTAAATACTGACACAGACCTCCTTTCGTATTTTGTACTCTCGCCCTGAACTTTGCCCAGGTCAGCAAAAAATGAGTGTTAGATCTTACCCCTCCAAACTTTACAGCTCCACCACTTGGCTTCCAGTTTGCGTGTTGCTGTGCCTTTAAGGTTTTTAGACTGGTGCAAAAGGGCACAGCTCCAGGAGGCCAGTCTTTAATCCCATTTGTTGATCTGCTGCCACCCCCACACTTCTTGGGCAGCCAGGGCCCGAGCAGGCCAGCTGAGCCCGCTCCCCTGGCAGGCGGGCGGGACTGTGAGGGCTAAGAATCCCCTCTTGGGCAGGACTTTCCTGAAGGCCCTGGCGGCAGCTAACAGCTGCCCACGCCAGCCTCAAGGTCGAATAGCGCAAGACCCGGTTACCCAGGAATCAGGGAGTGCTGGGCTCTTCTCAGACAGTTCTACTAAGTCCACGCCGGTGTCACGTGCTACCCCGCCGGGCTATGGGACGTCTGCAAACTTAGTACGCAGGAATTCCTCCCCCGAGAGATAAGTCAGCCAGGCTGGGTCAAAGGCGGCGAGGACGGAACCCGCCCTCCCCCAGGCCGGCGCGCGGCGCGGCGTCCCCTGCCCGGCCGTCCTGCTCCCAGCCCTGGAACCCCGGGACCCCTCGCGGGCCGCGGGCTGACCTGATGCCGTCCCGCTGCCGCGTGCTGATGGGGCGCGACTCGGACTCGGGTCGCACGGAGCCCCCAGGGCCCCGGCTGCAAAAGCCGGCGGGGAGCGGAGCCCAACGGCTGCGCGGGAGCCAGCCGGACCCCTTCGTCGCCACGGCCCGCAGGCCCGCGAGGGTGGCCATGGCCGCCTGGTCCCGCCCGGCCGCGGGCTCCGGGCGCTCCGAAGGCGCTGGTGCCAGACGAGCCCAGTGGAGATCGAGACCCACACGCAAAAGTCAGACTGCGCCCAGGCCCCGCGGACTCCACACCGAGGCCAGATTCCGCGCCGCTCCGGCCCCCGGCCCCTGGCCCCACCCCCAGGTCGCCCTCCCAGTTCTCCACCCGGCCTCGCCCCCTTGACCGCCCCGCCCCAGGGAGCCTCACCCCGGCCGTCCCCACCCCCACCCCTAAGCCAAGTGCTCCTGTGCCGCTGGAGCCGTACCCCTCACCCCATGCGCCCCTGCAGTGAAGGAGCCAAAACCCATGGTCCAGCTCTGCAGTTGTTTGGTTTAGCAAGGCTGTAAGAGAGTTTAAGGAGGGGAGGACGGGGTTATGTTTTTTTGTTTTGTTTTGTTTTGTTTTGTTTTGTTTTGGCACCAGCGCCAGAAATGTGCTGGATGCCTTTGTTAGAGTAATGAATGTCATCAGGTGGTGAGCGGTATGAGCTGTTAGAAATCACATTGTACACACCACCCACAGGAAACACTCTCAGCCCTAAAGGGTAGCCTAGGCAGAATTGGACTTTTGAATGCTTTGCATCTTCTCATCGAGGCCCATAAGATCCACTTTTACAGTGTGGCTTTTTGTCATGCACTGAGAATGGGCAGGAGCCCTTTGTGGGCTCTCAGTGGCCGACAGGAGACTGCACATTCTGAAGTGGAAAGCTTAGTGGGGTGAGAACATCCTCATTGCTATTTGATAGGCACTTCCTGCAAGTGTCTAACTCTCAAAGTGTGCAGATTTGTAGGGGCATGGACTACATTACATGGTCCCAGGGGTCAGGATTTTACTGTCTCTAGGGGAGATGCCATCCCTAGATCCCTGCACCCTTTCCCACAGTGAAGTTTTGCAAAGATATGTTACACAAAAGACATATTCAAATGAGACCACTGAAGTTCCATAATGGCTTAAATTGGTGACACACTGGATTCCTCAGCTTCATAACTGGACAATTGGTGACACACTGGATTCCTCAGCTTCATAACTTAACTCCGTTAAGGACAATATTTGAAATATCAATTGAGTTCACCTCCACCACTCCACCATCCTTCCCCTTGGTTTCCTTAGACCTATTCTGAGATAGGAGGTAGAGCAAGGACAAGTAAACAGCAAAAAGCTTGAGCAAAGATAATGTATGTCAAAATACCAGAAAACCAATAGTCAAAGGTCACTCTGTCTCCTCAAGAACCCGAGGCATTCACAGGCACATGAGTTGCATGACCCTGGCTTTTGTCCAATGTCGTTTGCATTTGATCTTGACCCCTCACCCTACCCTTCCTCCTCTGGGGCCTTTGGATGCTGTAACACATCCTCTAAAAAGAATGTGTTATGGTCAAAAATTCACCCAATGAGTGAACTGAGTAGGGTACCACACTGGGCCATGACTCCTGCGAGTCCCCAGCTATAGCCTCTCCCATAATCCCAAGACTTTAAGAGACCCAGTACCTTCCTGTACTGGGCCGTGAGCTCTTCTCAGGGGCCAGCTCCTGCCCTGAGGAGTGACTGTCATTTCTTTTGTTTACTCTTTTTACTCCTTTTAAACCCCCAGAACATAAGACTAATTTGTCATCAAGGTGCAGAAACATGGGTCTATTAAACTCACATTTATTCTTAGAAATATTTCTGTTGATGAATTATTACTTCAATTTTATGAGTTTTATTATAGTAAATGAGTACTTAACAAGAAAAAAAATCACAAAAATATAGCACTTAATTTGTAATATTTATTTGTAAAAATGCATCAAAAATTTCAATATCAACTTTTTGCTGTACAAAGTCTAAAAAAGAACAACACAAATACATTCTCATAGGAACAAAAATGAAAATACCAATAGCACTTTACAAAAAAAAAGAATCTTTACTTCAATTATCCCAACTAAGGCAGCGTGCGTATGACAACAGCATGTTCCTTACACACAAGGGCACATGTATTTTGTTTTCTTGACCTTTTTGTAGGACATATTTGACATCTCAGTGGTTTTGCTGTTTTGTCATTAGGTTCTGATTGTATTATACAGTACATAGTTAAAAGGAGCACAAAATATCAATAAAGTATTCTTACTATGTATTGTGCATTTAGAATAGACATTAATATTTTCACATCAGGGGTGTAATTCCTTACAAAACCTAGAAGATAACATCAGAAGTAAATTCCTATATGAATTGCAATGAAAATACCAATAGAAATCTACCACAAAAATCAGCTTTGCTTCAAGGCAGTCTTTGCACATGACAACTCCCTGTTCCATGCACATGTCATACACTGACAGCACATGTACTTAGCCTTCCATTCCTATGTAGCAGTCTTGTCACCTCTCTTCTCTTCCTCTTTTGTTAGGCGCTCCATACTATATTGTACAACATGCACTTAGTGGGCAAATAAGATGTCAATAAAATAAAATAAAACAAAATATTAAATATGTAACAAGTACTTACAATAGCCATCAACATTGTTACTTACCCTGATAGCATATGCTTTGTTTTCCTTGTACCTCTTGTAAGGCACAGTTAACTTTTTTTTGTTGTTGTTGTTTTCCTGTTGTCGTAGTAGGTCTTTGTGATGCTGTGCCTGCTTGTTCATTTGTCAGCTCACCAGTGTGCTCCACAATTTTTTGGCCTAGTTCCCTGGGAAGAAACATTTAATTTTTCCTCTGCCGTAAATGATCTCTTATGAGTTCTGTCTCAATCCTCCTAAGAAAATTTCTCCATGGTATTTTGCACTCATTATTTTCTTTGCAAACTATCAAACTATTTATGCCACACATGTTTAGGATTGAGTAAAACACAACCACTGGCCAATGCTTTGTGTTTGAAGTGACATCATAGTTGCTGCATAACTCATCAACAACATCTACTCCATCTTTGGTTTTGTTGTTGAAAGTTTCCATCTTAGGCTTGCATTTTATTGAGGTTTCCCTATCTATATTTCCATCATGGTGAAACATTGACATCAGCAGTATCAGTTTGTTTTTCTTTGCCTTATATGAGCCCAATGTTATATCTTTGAAATTCAGATTGTGCTGTACAAGTCTCTGTTTTTAAATTACAGCATTTTGTGTGGAATTTTTTCTTTGTTTCTGTGTATAGTTCCTGTGCTGGTCAGATTGTACTCTGTTAGAAAATGTAACATCAATTGGAAACTGGTTAACTAATTGTGGAACGGCACATTCTGGTTAGTTTGGAAGATGAGAGGAACAAGTCAGTTCACGACATCATTTGGTTTATTACCGTATGAATAAGGACTGAGTGACTGAGTTCCAGGATAAATGTCTAATTGAAAGCATACTAAGGCTTTATATATATAAGGGCATAAATTTTTGTGCCGTATTTTGACCCGTGCTTTTTCCCAAAGTATTTTGCATTCCTGAGATCACCATGAGAAATCTGTGCTAAGTGCAGCAAACCTATGAATGCTTTCAGTTCAGCTAGTGAGGTGTTATAATAAATACATTTTTGAATATGGCTGTTGGTGCATATAGAAGGTCTTAGTTGCATTTCAGCCTCTGTGTATTTCACAGCATCTTGTAGCATTTTGTTTATTACAATTTCCAACACTGAATGGCAGTGCTGGCATTCTGACCAATACCTTTCATTCTTACTGAGGCCCTCACTATATTTTCAGACCTAGTTCTAACACCGGATGGTTTCATTTGGCTGAGTGGTCATTTTGCAACATATTGACTAATCAAATATGTACTCACATTGCTGTTTTCTTTGTCATCTGAATCAAGGAGTCTGCATTCCCTGTGTCTGTATCAGTAGATTCTTGCTCCATTTCACTGTCACAGGAACTGTGGCTCACATGGCCAATGTCAAAGTCATCATCATCATCATAATCATCATCAGCAGCAGCAGCACCCACCCACATCACTCTTCTTTTATGAAAGCATGTATTTTACCATAATGGATCATTTTCATCATCCATGCATGAGAAATCTGATGTTTCACTTTTGACCTCCTCCAAAACTTGCAAATCTGGTTTTT
>RJWT010032197.1:0-14201 GCA_004365215.1 Cuniculus paca | reverse complement strand
GGACTACACAGTAAACGCAAGGCCAGCTGAATTACATACCAAAAACCAAAAAATAAAAATCAAACAAATGAAAAAAGTATGTAGGAGATGCTAGTTTTTAAAGTTCACTGAAAAATCAATCATTACTATCACTGCCAGCCACACCACAATGACTAGGATATTAAAGGTACATTTTTAATCAGTATTTTTAAAGAACTTAAAAATTCCAAAAATGAAGAATCACCTGTCTGCCAGGATGGAGCCCTGAATTGTGGTAGAAGAGTAGTTCCTGAAGAAGCAGCCTGAGCAGTTCGAGACTCAATAGTGGAGAGAAAATTCATCACGGAAGATTCTTTACCGTTAGTGCTGGCACTGTTCACACTTGCCTCAAATAATCCCGAAAGCCCTACGGTGGAAGATAAACCCCGAAGTAAAAATATATATTTACAAAAATTCTATTCCTATCTTAGCCCAAAAAACAATTTCTGAAAACTGAGTCCAAAAAATTCTATTATACTAAATAGTTTTATTTTAAAATAGCAAACAAATATTAATTTAACGAAGCATCGTAATTTAAAATCTCCAAAGATACGTAAGATTTCTCAATTATATAGATACACTCTGTATCAGTAAAAAGTCAGTTTTTCATCTCACTTTCACTTTAACATTTCCCACGGCATACTCATGCCCTACACGTTACATCTGTAACCTAAAACATAAACACCGTTTTTCCTTCTTCTTCACTCACTGTACCCTGGCTGGGAGCACACTTCACAAGAGAACTGTACCGGCTGGCTGAGGTGTGGGAGCATATGCGGACAGCTGATGAGAGGCTGCAAACGTCTGTCTCTGGTGATCTGGTTCAGACTGGGAGGGATGTCCTTCTTCATAGCTTAAACTAGAGGAGAGTAAAAAGTCAGTAACCCAAAACACAGTCTGAACTATACCATCAAACATTTTCAAGGACAACTATTGAAAGATCTTGCCTCAGCTGAGGACCATGTGGAACTGGCAAAAACAAAACAGATTATAGTAGTAGAAGGCTTTGACCAAATTCTTGATCTATGGATAAGTCCCTCAAGTCCACAAGTCCATAGTCCCACAAGTGTACTGTCGCAATGGTGAAAATGTACTGAAGATATGCAAAAAGGAACAGTGACCCATCTCATAGTATTTACCTTTATTCAACTTTCCCTCAGAGGCCTTTTACTAGGAAAGGTAACAGGATACAGCACAGAAAGTAATATCCTGGGAAACAGGAGAGTTGATTTCACTGTCTAAGCTCTATTGCTGGCTTACAGTGTGATTTATGTAAGTTACTCATTACTGTTGAACTAATTTATTCATCTGTATGAAAACAGGACCAAAGAAAATAAATTCAAAAGCCTCTTTAGTTTGACATTCTATGGAGTATCAGATAATTTTAATAAATTTATACTTCTTAATAACGCAAACATTCTGAAAATAATTCACAAGTTTCTCTTTTAATTTTGAATATTTAAAGCCCGTAAGTCAAAATAATACAAAAAACACCCATACACTGTACCTATCAGTTAAGACTGAACAATGATTAACATTTTGGTACGTTTATCTTTCTTTAAATTGCTTAAAAATAGAAAGCAGACATCATGGCCCCATATCCCTAAAAACTTCAGCTGTATCTTCTAGGAATAAGGCCTTCCTCACTCTTTTTTTTTTAATTTCATAGGAAAAAAAGTAGAACAATATTTCATAACAATCATAAGAGAGTAACAGTAGTTAATACATTGTGCACTGTTATCTTTAAAGTAGTTACTCAGAGTACAAGTTACGGGAATCAAAAATCCTCCAATCAATAGCACAAACCTTCCTTTTCAATGAACTAAGAGACATTAGTTGTGACTTGCCTTTCTTTTCCCCCTTAAGGCCCTTCTATTATATGACCAATCATCATTAAACATGAAGAAATTTAACATCAACTCAATAATCATGCAAAATATAGTGCATATCCCAATTTTCCCCTGCTGTTGTTAAGGAACTGGGATTTTTGAGCTCTAACAAGGATATAATAAAGAATATTTGAGTTTGGGGCTAAATAGCTCAGTGGTAGAGAGCTCGTCTACTATATATAAAGCCCTCGGTTCAATCCCAGCCCAACAACAACAGCAAGTGAAGTGAGAGAGAATTTTGATTTAATTTTTGAATTAACTTAGGGTCAGTGCTTCCACCCTGCCCATGATCCCAGATCCATTTTATCTTGATTTCACGACATTAACTTATTTTTTGAGACATTCAGGTCAACTCAATCGTAGGCTTTCTCAAATTCTGGATTTTTCTTATGTGAGGTGGCTAGTACTGTCAGTTTGTCTAACCCTGAGATAGCTGATACTAACTTTGAGGTATTTTAGGTACTGCCTGCCACATCTCTCCATGTAGTTATTTTTTTCTACTTTGAAATTAGGTAGGCAACTGTAGAGAATTTACAGTGCAAATACTGTATCTTGTTCTCAACAGCCAACAGTTTTAGACGTTATCCACCTATGATCCTTAACTCAATGATTACACTGGAAGTTAACTGTAGTTAGCATTCTTCTGTAAAATCAAACAGCTTATTTTTTTCCCTTCTCTTGTGTGTACATATTTACATATTTTAGTATATTTGAAAAATATGCATCTGTCTCACCCTGTCCAAAAATCAATTAAAAAAAAATCAAAGCTCTACATAGAAGACCTGAAATTTTGAAAGCTGCTAAATAAAAATATAGAGGAAACACTTGAAGCCATAGGCACAGGCAAAGACTTTCTGATCAGACTCCAACAGCGCAGGAAATAGTATAGTAAGAACCAAAAATGGGGCTACATCAAATTAAAGTTTCTGCACAGCAAGGGAAATAAAGTAAAGGGAAAGCCTCCATACAGAGTAAGAGAGTCTTTCTTTGTCAGCTATTCTTCTGGCAGGATTAATATCTGTAATAGATAAAGGACTCAAAGAATGGAATAAAAAAAATCGAAGCACCCAGTCAATAAATAGGCAAATGAACTGAACAAACACTTCTCAAAAGAAATACAAGTAGTCAATAAGTATATGAAACATCCTCAACCTCTTTAAGATACTAAGGAAATGCAAATCAAAACCACACTGAGGCCAGGCACGATGGCACACACCTATAATTCTAGCAATCCCACTTCACATACATCTGAAGCAATTAAAAGTCAGTACAGTATTAGAGGTATCTACATAGCCATGTTTACTGCAGCATAACTCACTATAGCCAAGATATGGAATCAGCCCAAGTGCCCATCGTCAGATAAAGAAAATGTGGCATATATACACAATGGAGTATTCATTTAGCCACAAAGGACAAAAATTTGTCATTTATAGGAAAATGCAATCTGAAGATCATGTTAAGCAAAATAATCCATACTTAGAAAAACAAATATTGCATGTTCACCTCAATATATGGAATCTTAAAAAGATGATGAGAATGCAGATGGGAGATTATTACTATACAAGAGGGAGGAAATAAGGGTGATGGAGGATTAATAGGGGTGACACAGGGTGGGTAATGGTGGTGAGAGATATAATCAAAATATACACATTGAAACTCCCCCAAGAATTTGCCCTTCCCGTAGTTGGCAGAAGCCATGATGGGTCCAGGAGGAATATGAAGGAAGCCAATTCACCCTTCCTGTGAGCCTCACAAACCATGTGGGGGCCCAAGAAGAAAGACAAGCCAGTTCGCCTTTTCTATGAGCCAAGAGAATCAAGAACACTCCCCACTGCACAGGCAACTGGCTGATTCGGAGGACAGGCTGAGCTGAGAGCAACTGAGGTACAAAAGCAACTAAATGCTTGTACTGTTTGACTCTGCAGGCCCAGGACTGGTAGTCTGAACATCAATTAGGAGGGTAACAGTATGCAATGTAGCAAATATGAGGGATTTCCTTATGTCTTGTTCTTGAAATCCAACACTGTTGTTTTGTTTTGTTGTGACTTACTGTTTTGTTTTATTCAATGTTCTGTTTTGACTGGTTTTGTTTTGTTTTATTTGATTTCATTATGTCTGATGGTATAGACAACTATTTTGAAGATAACAACATATATTATGGTAACCCATGTTGATCTCCTATTATCCTATTTTGAAGTTCTGTACCACTTTCACTGTTTTGTTTTGATTGGCTTTATTCTGTTTTATTTTGTTAGGAATTATTCTCTTTAAAATTAACAAAAAAAAAAGGGCTGGGGATTTAGCTCAGTGGCACAAGCACCTGACTAGCAAGCAGGAGGTCGTGAGTTTAATTCCTGGTACCAAAAAGAGAGAGAGAGAGAAAGAGAGAAAGAGAAAGAAAGACAGAGACAGAGCCAGAGCCAGAGCCAGAGAGACAAAGAGACAGAGACGTTCCCCCAAAATGTGAAATTAGCAGGAAGGGCAGGACAAGAGTTGAAGGAAGGGTGGTAAAAATGATTAAGGTATGTTATACGCATGTACAAGCCTGCCTAAATGAAACCCATTAATCTATATAAACAATATGCACTAAGAAAAAAAGATGTGAAGGCAGATGTGGCGATGCATGCCTATTATTCCAGGAAATCAGTCTCTCTCCACACACACACTGTATATACATACAGACAAACACACACACACATTCACCAGAAACTCTTGATGTTTAACTTATCTCTTCAGTCCTGCAGGTTTTTTGTTTTTGACATGTTCTTCTTAGTACTTACAACTTTACCTTCTAGTGCAAAATGTTTCAGGCTCACCTTGATTACCTTCCTTGTCTCAGACCTGCAGAGCCCTTTTACTGGGCAATAGCTTCTATATTCTGCACATGTTCAATGTATGAGGTGTCACTGCTTCTAGGTCCTTTCAGTGGACAAAGCCAAAGAAGACATCTTTTAAAAAACAAGAGTTTGCGGGGCCTGGTGGCACATGCCTGTAATCCCAGCACTCGGGAGGCTGAGACAGGAGGATTGTTGCCAGTTCAAGACCAGCCTGGGCTACAGTGAGCTCAAGGCCAGCCTGAACTGCATAGCGAGACCTTGTCTCAAAAAGACAAGGGCTGGGGACTTAGCTCAGTGGTGTAAGCGCCTGCCTGCAAGAGTTCACACTGACAATTCCTGTTCAAATCAAATACAGATTTCTTCATCTTACCCCATTTTATACATGTATCTGCAATTACCTACAGTCAAAATTCTGGTTCACAATTACATCAATGTATTTATTCAGTACCTTTATCCAAAAATAATGTAGTACCATGCTACCAAAAATAAACCTACTAAGTAAAGTTCAATATTGACTTAGTGTTTTTTGTCCCCAAGATCATATTTCAGTAAAGCTACAGTTAAAATATGGATTCAAAGGTAAGGAATTATTTTTTGTATGGCTATATTATTAATTAGGTATAGGAGATGGATTTTGTTTCTGTTTGAAAGATTCCATTTTAGGATATACTTCATTTTTTTTCTAATTCGAAATCAACTTTATTGACTGAGGAAGTAGCTGAGTATGCCTGCTTAGCATGTGCAAGGCCCTGGGTTTGATCCCCAGCACCACAGACAGACAGACTGACGCACACACAAAGTCAACTTTAATAAAGTAAAATACATATGTGAGAGAATACCCATTTTAATTACTGCATATAGTTCAATGTGTTTTGATAAATTTATATAGCAGTCTAACAACAGTGCCACCCCAATCAATACAAAGTCACTGGCATTCACAAGTTTCACACCCTCCTTTGGAATCACTTTTTTATCGCATCCCAGCCCCAGACAACCACCAATAGCCCCAACTGTCACTACAATGTAGCATAATCTGTTCCAGTATTTCGTATAAGTGAAATCATATACTATATGCTCTTTTTCTGCTAGACTATTTCATTCAGCATGTTTTCAAGACATATTAATGTTTTTATATTCACAAGTAGTTAATTCCTTTTCATCAAATTGTATGAATATAATACAGTATGTTTATCTATTCACATACTAATGGACATTAAACTTGTTTCTAGTTAGAAGCCGCTAAGAATAAACCTGCTGTGAACATCTGCATATAAGTCTTTGGTAGATATAAGTTGTTTTTTTGTTGTTTTGACAGTCTTAGGAAGCAAACCCAAGGTCTCACATATGTTAACCAAGTGCTCTACACTGAGCTATATTCCCATATAAAGCTTTAATTAATAAATTATGCACAGTAAGAGATTAACAATAATAATCAGTAATAAAAGTTATTGTACTTTGAGACCATTAGTAAATAAAGGTTACTTGAACACAACTACTATGAAAACACAACAGGTGAGCTGGTGGCTACTAAAAGACTAATGAACAGGTAGCAAATACACTGGACAGAGATGATTCATATCCTGGTCATGACGGGGAAGGAAAACTAACAGATTTCATCACAAAGCTCAGAAAGGTGTGCAATTTAAAAGTAAGAAAGTTTTCCCTCTGGAATTTTGCACTTAATATTTTCAGACCAAAGATAACTGTGGGTAAATGAAACAATGAAAAGCAAAGCTGCAAAACCATACATAAGGGAAGACCTCTACTGTCAGTTTATAACCTCTTTTTTCTTCTTTTAAAAATTTTAGGGCTACAGTGATACAGCACTTGCTGAGTGTCCACAAGGCCCTATGTTTGAGCCCTAGCATCAAAATAAAAACAAAGGGCCAGGGATTTAGCTCGGCAGCATAAGCACCTGCCTGGCAAGCACAAGGTGGTGAGTTCGAACCGTGGTACCAAAACAAAAAAGAAGCCCAAAATAAAAACAAAAACAAAAATCAGAGTTTTTCAGATGTTGAACTACTTGTATGGCTTTTACTAATGGATCATCTATGATCTGAAACTCCAAAATCTGGAATGTTTCAAAATCTGAAAATTTTTGAGTTATTTTAGTACCTAAATTTTTTAGATTCTGGATGAGAGATGTTCAACCTGCATTAACTTTGCTACTTAGGTCTATGATCCATTAGGAGTTAATTTTTGTATGTAGCATACAGTAAAACTTAGAAGAATTAGTAGTAGTAGTAGTGCTGAGGATTAAACCCAGGGCCTCCCATATGCTAGGAAAGCCCTTTATTACTGAGCTATACCAACTCCACACATTACCTTTTGTAGATTTTTTTCTTAGTGAATTGCCTTTGCATTTCTTACAAAAGTCTACTAATCAGCTAGGTTTAGTGGCACTAGGAGGCTATAGCAGGAAGATCATGACCTCGAGCCTAACTTGGGCAACCTGATTGACTTAGCAGTGAGTCTGTTTCAAGTAAAAAATTTAAAAAGGGCTGGTATGTAGCTCAGTGTGAAGGCCTTGGGTTCAATCCCCGGTACAGCAAATAAATTAATTTAAAAAATCAACTAGTCATATATTTGAGGTCCATCTCTTGATAGTTTTACTATTAACATGCCTGTTCGTATAATACAGTTTTGTTAACTGTAGCTTTGTAAGCCTGGAATTCAATAATGCAAATCTTTCAACTTTGTTCTTTTTCAGAATTGTTTTGGGCTTGGGAATGTAATTCAGTGATAGGGAGCTTGCCTTCCATATGCAAAGTTCTCAGGTGGATCTCTGCCATTGTATAAAACAAGCAAGCAATCTTGTTCTGAGAATCATAGGTGTCCTCATATAAATTTTAAATCAGTTGTCAGATTCTACAAAAAATTATTATATAGGATCTATACTTCAGTTTAGGGGAAAGAACCATTTTAAGTATTGAGTCTTTAATCCATGAATATGGTATATCTATTTATATAGATATTTAATTTCTCTAAGCAATGTTTGTAGGGTTTAATGTACAATGCAGGGTGGGGATGAGATTTACTGAAAATTGAACTCAGGGCCTTTGCACTAAGCTCCATCTCCAGCCTTTTTTGATAAAGTTATGTGAAATCACTAAGTTGCCCAAGCTGGGCTCAAACTTGTGATCCTTCTGTCTCAGCCACCCAGAATGCTTGGATTACTGGCATGCAGAATCACACCTGGATCTCTGTACTTTCTAGGTGGAATCATTTGCAACAAAAAGTTTTAATTTTGATAAAATTCACTTTTTTTTGTTTGTTTTATTTTGTCATTCTATTTGATAGCATGTCTAAGAAATTATTAGTGAGCGCAAGGGCATGAAGACGTATGTTTGTATTTTCTCTATGTTATGGATTTACTTTTACATTTATGCTTATGATCCATTTTGAGTTAATTTTTGTATAGGATATAATGTAGGAAGGAGTCTAACTTCACATTTTTGATACTAATTTTAACTACAGTTTGAAATTCTTCAATACAAAAAATCAAATGTTCTACTGTTTTATCTGCTTTTCAAATTATCACAGCAGTTATTCTCAATTATTAAAGCAATTTTTTATGGGGTGGTACCAGTAATCAAACTCAGGACCTTGCACTTGCCAGGCAGGCACTTATGCCACTGAGCTATATCCTCAGCCCTATTAAAGCAACTTAACACACATACATTCCCTTACTCTCTCAGCTGACATCTTAAAAGCAATGATGTTCTAATAGCCAAAAGCACACCTAGTACTCAGATCTTGGTCTCCAATGTCATTTGTTCTCCAAGAAAGATGAACCAGAGCTCCTTGGATAAATGGCTTAGTCTAGTATTGGGGAGGAAATATGCAAGATCAGCCTGCATTTTCATATAGTGCTAGAAAATAAAGAACTGCTCGAAACAAGCAGGAAGGAAGAAAGAAAGAAAGCCAGCCAGCCTACATTTATGAGGATACATCAAAAAGACACAGAAGCCAACTAAAAAAGCTCAATGACCGAAGTTAGGATATTCTGAACAAAATAAAGTACACTGGATTGTAACCCAACATATAAGTTATACACTCAAGAGTTGATAATGATACAGTAAATGATTAAATGAAAAAATAAATAAATAGGGGAGAAGTCACAAATCTCCCTTGATGAATTCCAAATAATTTATGCACATACTCTACCCTTGGACTATACCTAGTGACCTTCTTTCAAAGAGTACAGTATTGAAGGGAGGAGGGATAACTTTACAGTGTACAAACCTGACTAATACTATCCCTGCCAGGGACAACAGTCGATATCAAGACAGGCAAATCATGTTAATAGTATGTGTTTTTGTTTTCTGGTGGTACAAGAGGTACAAGAGGTACAAGAGGTTGAACCCAGGATTCTCATGCAGCTAGGCAAATGCTCTACCACTGAACCATACATCTGTTTTTATTTTTAGACAATGTCTGAACTATTTTACTTTATGACAGTGTCTCACTAAATTGCCCATGCTAGCACTGAGCTCATGATTCTCCTGCCTCAGCCTTCCAAGCAGTTGAGATGACAGTGTACCATGTATGGTTAGTATTACATCAACAAAAACTAGTCATCTAACCTTAGTAATCATGTTAATTGCTCATCAACTGTGTGACACTATCAAACAAAAAGGTGGTTTACAGATAATCTGGCTGCCAAGCATGTATTCACTCTCCTATGGTTGGTCCATCCCCATATACCACATAATAATTTTTAAAACTCTGTACATACAGGGCTAGTAGTGTAATTCTGTGGACAAGCACTTGGATAGCATGTGTAAGGCCTGAGTTTAATTCCCAGCACTGCAAATAAACAAAATTCATACAGTATGTATCATCTTTACAATCTTAAAATAAATTTCAGGAGGTTTATTTAACCTTGTGATCATATGACAGTTAATGCTATGTTTCTCTTTTTTTTTTTAAATCCCCGTGGGCTTCAATTCTTGCTTCAGATCCTTCCTGGGTCCAGGGGGCCCACTTCCGTCCTTCTTGTCTTCTTCACGTTGCTATATTCCAGTGTCTGGACACTAAATCTTGGAGAGGTTCTTTCTCGGCTGGGTTTTGGAAGGTCTGAATCTCTGCTGCTCACCACTCTGCCATCTTCCCAGAGACAACGACTAATGTTTGTTGAAATTCTTTATTTTTTAAAAAAGCCAGATTATTTTATTAATCCTAAAAGGGAAGAAATATGCCTCAAAAAGTGGTCCTTTTGTTTCTAGTTACTGTGAATCCATCCTAACACTCATGATGGATGGGTGGGGAAAAAAAAAAGAGAAAAGACTCTACCACCCTCTTACATTTTCAACATTACCTAAAACTGAAGAAAAGAGAAGAGAAATGACCCAAGAGATCTGTCTCAATCCTTGCATTCCCAGCCTAACATTAAATTCTTATCTTCCATCCCCTTTCCTCACACTCATAAATGGGGCATGGGCTTCAGGATAAGGAGGGCCAGGATTTTTGCAGGGTAACCTTTTTCTCAAAATCAAAACATGCCTCCCCCAAATTATTCAGTTACCACTGTACTTTAAACATAAACATCATTTCCCTAACATTTTAATCTAATATTCTTTTTGTTTGTTTGTTTGTTTTTTTTGCAGCACCAGGGATTGAACTCACAACCTTGTGCTTGCCAGGCAGGCACTTAGGCCGCTGAGCTAAATCACCTGCCCTTGTCTTTTTGAGACAGGGTCTGGTTATACCATTCAGGCTGGCCTTGAGCTCACTTTGTAGCCCAGACTGGTCTCGAACTCACAACAATCCTCCTGTCTCAGCCTCCTGAGTGCTGGGATTACAGGTGTGCGCCACCAGGCCCAGCTTCATCTAATTTTCTTTAACAGAGAAAATTAAGTTCTAAGGCATATGAGAAAACTGAGACAAAAATCTCATCTAAAGTGGTAATTCACATAGTAAAAATAGAATATAAGGAAAACAGTTTGAATGCTAAGAATATAATCTCTTATGGTTTATATCCAGACACTAATAACATAAAAGGCTATTCCTAGGATAACCTACCCTCATAATACTTAAGAAATAAGACACATTCCAGATAGAACAAATGATTTTTACCTTAAGTAGTTGTACTCTCTTTGTATTAAAGATTTTAGCCACTGGAACTAAAATATAATAAAAGCAGAATTATTTTTAAGCTTTGAAAATATTATTTTAGTTCTGCACAAATTCTGTGACTTGAGGCTAACTACATTCTCAACTATAAAATATAGGTAGCCAGGTGTGGTGGTATATACTTCTAATCCCAGCACTCTAGGAGGCTGAGGCAAGAGGATTAAAAGTTCAAGTCCAGAGTGGGAAAGATAGCAAATTAGCAAGACACCATCTCAAAAAATAAAAAAGGTCCAAGGATGAAACTTAGTCCAAAGGCCCTGAGTTCAATCCACAGTACTGGAGGCGGGGAGATAACAATAATATCTACCTTCATCAGAATACTGTGACAGTAAATCATAAAGCAAATATATAGCAGTTAGCACAGTACCACATCTGGTACACAGTTAGTGTTCAATGTTACTACTGTACCTAAAAGTGAGGTCAATATTTATACATTTGACACTTATTGACTGCCAAGTGTTATCCTAGAGACTAGAAATAAAAAGACACAAGAAAACAAACATAACAGTATAGGAAGGCTTCCCCTAAGAAGTGACAGGTGAGCACTGAAAAGACAAAATTATCCAAGGAAAGAGTTATCTTCCAAGAAGATAAAACACATATGCAAAGACCTGGAAATGTACATCAAGATGGCACATTAGTAGACCTGTAATTAATTCTATGTGGTTCTTTTCAAGGATGGAACATGAAGCATACAGGAGCCAAACTCTAGAAAGTACTGCACATACAAAAAACAACTCATGTTTTGTCTTCAAGAGAATCAAAAGCCTCCAAAGAATTTAATCAGAGTTAAATTATTAAATTTGTATTTTATATAATGGTTCTTAGTCTGGAGAGTTATCATTGGCATCCTGGCAGATCTTTTCAAACTATACATGTCCAGATGTCACTTCCAGAAGGCATTTATTAATAATCTGGGATGGGATTCTGCAAGCTGACTTTGAGAAAGTTCAAGAGAGGGCTGGGGGTATGGTTTAGTGGTGCTGGGTTCACGCTTAGCATGCGGGGAGGGGCTTGTTGTTGTGGCCCTCTCACTCTCTTTAGATAATCTATTACTCTCTCAGATAATCTGATAAACAATGTGGAGAACAGAGCAAGCCTTAAAGCAGGAAGCCTACATCCTACTGTAGAAATTCAGATGGAAAACTGTATGGACAAAACAGTGGCAATAGTTAGCTATTTGTGATCTGTAAAAAAGTACAACTCAGGATAATTCAGAGATAGAGTGATCACCTAACAAGCTTGAGGCCCTAGGTTCCACATTCAGCACTGCAACAAAAAAGAAAACACACACACATACACACACTTGAAAGGGCGTGACCAATGATGACTTCCTGGGAAAGGCAATAAAATCATGAATCATAGTGATAATTTACAAGGCTGAACATAGCTGGAAAAGTTTAATTTTAAATTCTTTTGAGTTAAAAGTGTTCATAAATGCTCCTTAGAGTTAAAAACAGAAATCTGAACTGGAAATAAAAAACTGGAAATTATTACCAACTGGGTGATTTCTGAAGTCATGAAAATAGGCAGAAGTACTCAAAAACATGTTGCATAAGATGCAGAGAACACAAGTTACAGTGATCTATACATATGACCAATGATAATAATTTTCTACTCTCAAGGATGTTTTGTGGAGTTCAGAATTTCTTGCAGCTGAAGTCCCACTATTTCCTATTCCCATTTAAAATATCACAGGTGTATATAAGTGAAAGCATTATAAAGATCAACTTTCTTACTATAAACAGTATGTATCTAGTCTACAAAACCAATTAAAACAAGTAATAGAGCAAGACAAATTCATTTTTTTTCCCAACAAATACTAGGTGTTACGGCTTGTGTCTAAACGTCCTCCGAAAGCCTGATGCAGTCATGTGAGAGGATGGTTCAGAGGGCGCTGGATCCCAGAGTTTGCTAGGATTAGAAGTGTGTGATGACTAAATCAGCCCACTGATTGGTTTGACAACCACCCTAAGGCCAGTAGCCTAGACTGAATATAAAAGAGGCAGAAAGAAGCTGCTAAAGTCACTTGGACTTACTTTTTTACTTTTTCTGTCTTTTGTCTGTCACGAACTGTTTCTCCTCTGCAATGCCCCTCTGCCATGTCACCCTGGTTTGAAACCAGTTGACTATGGACTGAAACATGTAGGAAAAGTAAGCCAAATAAATATTTCCTCTTTATTAACTTTGGGTGTTGGGTATTTTGTCTCAGCAATGAGAAAAGTAACCAATACACTAGGCAATGAGCAACTCACTGGAGCTAAGCCAATAAGCAAGACCAAAAGAATGTATACTTTCAAAGAGCTTTCAGTTTACTCCTAAAGTGAGGAGGAAAATACAATGAAACAAAATAACCAAGTAATTACAAACTCTATCAAATGAATTAAAGAAGAAAAAACAAAGTACCAAGGCAGTACATGTCTGAAAGCTTCTGCACAGGGAGGGATATTAAGCAAGCCCTGCCCCAAATTAGAGGAAGAAAAGCAGAAACAGTTACCCAAAGGCCTGAGGTAGAAAAGGGTTTGGAAAATAAGCTGAAGGAAGACCACTGGTTTTGAAGTGCACCAAGGGAAAGGGTCACCTGGAGAGACAGCAGACAAAGTCAGACATGAAAATCCTGTGGGTACAAGGAGTCTGGATTTCTTTCTAAAATGCAATGGAAAAACCAAAGGATTTTTATGCATGGGAATGACTAAAATACATAAAGATACACACCTGCTACAAAACTTACCTCATTTCAAACCTAGAATCGAAACAAAGGATTTCTAAAATCAAATACATGTATCTTTCAATGTCATTACCATACCACCCATATATGCAACACTACCCCAAATTGCTCAAATTTCATGAAAAATTGTTTTAAAAGTAAACGCTAAAGGGTCAGGTGTTGTAGCACACGTCTTTAATCCCAGTACTTTGGGAAGCTAAGGCAAGAAAATCATAAATTCAAGGTCGGCCCGGGCAATTCAGTAAGAACTTGTATTAAAATTTAAAAAAAATTTAAAAGGGCTGGGGATGTATCTCAGTGCAAAGACCTTGGGCTCAATCCCCAACACTGCAAACAACTAACTAAGTAAGTGTTAAAACTGGGTACAGTGGAATACACCTATAATTCAAGAACATTGGGAGGGTGAAGCAGAACGATTCTAATTTCAAGTCTTCCATAGGCAATCTAATGAAACTGTTTCAAAATAAGGAAAACACACACCTATACATACAGGCACACACGTGCACATGTGTAGCCATGCACATGCACACACATGCCAAAATGGATTGGGGACCTAATATACTGGTAAAGCGCTCCTGGGTTCAATCCCTAGTA
>RJWT010032196.1:0-14184 GCA_004365215.1 Cuniculus paca | reverse complement strand
AGGTCGCTTAGGAGACGGGGAGCTGACCCGCCTCCAGCAGCCTCACCTGTAACTCGCTAGACATGCAGATCCCAAATCAGGTGTGGTAGCACATGCCTGTAACCCCAGCACTGGGGAGGCTGAAGCAGGAGGATTACAAGCTTGAACCCAGCCCGGGGAACTTGGTGAGTTAACAAGACCCTGTCTTCAAAAGAAAACAAAAAACAAACAGAAAACAGCACTTAGGAGGCTGAGGCAGGACAATCGATGAGAGTTTGAGACCAGACTGGGCTACAAAGTGAGCTCAAGGCCAGCCTGAACTGCATGGCAGGACTCTTTCTCAAAAAAAAAAAAAAAAAAAAAAAAAAAGAGGAGGAGAGGTGGGGGGGCTGGGGATGGAGCTCAGTGTCTAGGCCCTGGGTTCAATCCCAGTAGTGAAACAAAAGGAAAGACAGATCCCTGAGCCCTGCCCAGCCCCTGGGGCCTCCTTGGGTTCAGGTGGGCTGCTCCTCTGCAGGTGCATGCGTACATTATCAGCTACCTGAAGAAGGAGATGCCCTCTGTGTTTGGGAAGGAGAATAAGAAGAAGCAGCTGATCCTCAAGCTGCCCGTCATCTTCGCCAAGATCCAGCTGGAGCACCACATATCCCCCGGTGACTTTCCTGACTGCCAGAAGATGCAGGTTGGAGCTGGAGGGAGGGCTGGCTGGCTGATGGGAAGGTCACCTTCTGTGACCTCCGGGAGGAAAGCTGGGCTGAGGGTTGGGGCGGGGGGAGTTCTGGAAAGCATCTTCCAAATGTTGGTTTTTGGAGCCTGGTTTTATGAGGTAGGATAATGGAGTGAAGAAAAGACACACAACAATAGTGGCTTAATTTAGAGTTTTGTTTTCCCTTCTTCATAAAAGGCCCAGAACATGACCTGGGGCTGATTTGGTGCTTTATGGAGCCAATGAACTAGTTGTATTTCTCTTCCATATCTGGCCTCCACTCCCAAGAATTCTCATGGTACATAATGGCTGCAGAAACTTTAGCCATTGTGTTTGCATTCCAACCAGCAAGAGGGGAGGGAGGGGCAGAGAATGGTTTCTTCAAGCAGCCTTGGTAGAACAGTCCTAGTCAGTAGTACTTTCTACCGTGATGGAAATGTTCCAGACTGGACTACCCAGCATGACAGCCACTGGCCACATTAAAACTCAATTAGAATCTGGCATGGTGGTGCATACCTGTAATCCCAGTTACTTGGGAGGCTGAGGCAAGAGGATCACAAGTTCGAGGTCAGCCTGGACTGCATAGTGCGACCCTAAGAAAAACAAACTGAAAGTAAATTTTTAAAAGGGCTGGGATACAGTTCAATGGTACAGCGCCCCTGGGTTATTTGATTTGCAGTGAAAGAGGAGGGGAACACGCACACACGCACAAAACATTGAGCTATAGACTTTTCTTTAGTTTTAACTAATTGAAATAACCAAATGTAGCCAGTGGCTACCATATTGAACAGAGTAATCCTCAAAGTAGCGCCGGGCAACTTGTGCTTACACCCAATTGGCTGAAGCCTAGTCATGTGGCCAGTTGGCTGCAAGGGGCGCTGGGAAGTGTAGTCTTTTTCATAGGCGGCCATGTGCCAAGATAACTTTCAGAAATTCCACATTGAGGAAGGAACAAACTGACATTGGGAGATGAGGGAAACTCCTCGCTCGCATGGTCAGACCTTGGATTATAGTGTTGGGCACTGTGGCGGATTGGGTGTGGCTAGGGTCGCTCTGACGCACCGTGTCCCCGCCCCCTTCCACAGGAGATGCTGATGGCCCACGACTTCACCAAATTCCACTCCCTGAAGCCGAAGCTGCTGGAGGCGCTGGATGAGATGCTGACGAAGGACATCGCCAAGCTCATGCCCCTGCTGCGGCAGGAGGAGCTGGAGAGCACAGAGGTGGGCGTGCAGGGCGGTGCCTTCGAGGGTACCCACATGGGGCCCTTCGTGGAGCGAGGCCCGGATGAGGCGCTGGAGGATGGCGAGGAGGGTTCCGACGAGGAGGCTGAGTGGGTGGTGACCAAGGACAAGTCTAAGTACGACGAGATCTTCTACAACTTGGCACCGGCTGAGGGCAAGCTGAGTGGCTCCAAGGCCAAGACCTGGATGGTGGGCACCAAGCTCCCCAACTCTGTGCTGGGGCGCATCTGGAAGCTGAGCGACGTGGACCGCGACGGCATGCTGGATGATGAGGAGTTCGCCCTGGCTAGCCACCTCATCGAGGCCAAGCTTGAGGGCCACGGGCTGCCCACCAACCTGCCCCGCCGCCTTGTGCCGCCCTCCAAGCGGCGCCACAAGGGCTCTGCTGAATGAGTCGCTGACGCCTGAAGGCCCTGCTCCCCTTCGCCCTGCTGTGGCTCCTTGGCTCCTGTTGGCTGCCCGCACACCCCTGCTCTGACCCACACGCGCCACCCTGCCCAGCTGTGAGGACAGGGTCTTCCTCTCCCCACTGTCAGATACTCGGGTCCAAGCATTTAGTAGGAACTGGGGAAGGGCAAGGCTTCTCACTGCCACTCTCCACACCTCGTGGCACATAATGGCTGCACTGCACCCCACATACATAAATTCGGATACATCACACTGACACTAACACATGGGCATTGACCCACACATCATTCATTCAGATATTTATTGAGCACCTACTACATTGCCCGGCCCTCATGGAGCTACCATTCTCAGGAAAGGGCACCCACCGATCACACATAAGCATGCTGAAATGACAACCCTCCTATTTCTCCTGCCCAGCCAGGCAAAGACTTCCTACCTTCTCCTGTCCTCAGGTCCTGGGACCACTGTGGCCCTTTGACCTCCTGCTTCCTCAGACAGAGCCCTCTTCAGCCCCCACTCCTTTTTGGGGAAAGCCTGCGAATTCTTTTTTAAATTTTTTTTGGGGGGGTACCAGTGATCATACTCATGACCTCGCGTTTGCCAGGCAGGCCTTCGTGCCGCTGAGCTAAATCCCTGGCCCAAGCCTGCAAATTCAGATCACACCATTTCTTTAAAAGATTGTGTAGCAGGTAGGAAAACCCCTTCCACCCGGGTCCCTCCTGGACCACGCCCTGTGGAGGGACTTCTGTCGACCACCTGCCCTGCATCGAGTGCCCAGCCTGCCCCGGGTCCCCCAAATGTAGGACTGCTGCGGCCCCGCCTCTCTGCCCGCAGTTAAGAGGCACTTCTACTGGATACAAGGGGGCCAGGGTGTCCTCCCGTCTCGATTTCAGGGATGTCCTGGGGGAAGGTTCTTGGTGCTACAGCCCTCCCCCCTCCACGGGACAGCCCCCCACACACGCTTTTCAGTCCATCATCATGTTAGTGCCTCACCCTGGTTGGGGACCCTAAGCTGAAACTGGGGAGGACCAAACACCTGGAGGCCACGACCCCTCCAGCTGCTCGCTGGGATCCCCACACCGACGAGGGGCCCGCGAACCGAATCATGTCCCCACGGAGCGAATAAAGCCCAGGCTTCTCTCCAGGTCGCAGTTAGGTTGTCTTGGGGCGGGAGAAGGGGGGCTGGGGTGGGGATAGGGCCCCCCTCCCGGCTGCCTCGGGCGGGTGGAGTCCGTGACTCAAGGCAGCGGAGCCTGGTGACTCAGGCCCGGGCTGGGGGCCAGGCCTGCATACTTTCCGAAGCAGAGTTGCTGTGGGCCCCCCAACACCCGCCCTGCCCTGCCCTGCCCTCCCGCCGCGGGGCCTGGGAACCGAGCCGGGGGCGTGGCTGGGGCAGCGCGCGGGGACACGCGCCCCCCGCCCACGTGCACCCATGGGACCCGGGTGCCCAGCCTAGACTAGCCACGTGGGCCGTGAGGGTTCCTATGGGCGCAGCTGGCCCTGGGGACCGCGACCACACGAGTGCACACCCCAGGCCACACCCGCCCGCTGGCTCGCGCCTCCCGCCCACACGCGCCCGCTGCTTCGGCCTCGGGCGCCCCCTGTCGGATCCTCCGGAGCCAGGCGGGGGTCACCGAAAGCCCCGTGCGAAGCCGCGGCGCTCAGGTCTAGAGGCCGCACACCCCAGGCCCTGTCACCTTCCCCGACGCTCCGTGGGAGGATCTGGCTGGGTCCGTGGTGTGTCCCCCGACGTGGCGCCTGCCCTCCCTGTGCCTTGTCCCATAGAATCGGCTTTTAGGGGACGGTGCATCCCTTTGGAAGACTGCCAGACCCCAAGGGCTTCTGAGCTTCCTTCCTTATTTGTAAATAGCGATTAGTTGATTCTGAGATGAAGTCTCAGGGGTGAGTCTGTAACAATAGCTCACCCTCGACTGTGGGGCCGTCCTCAGCGATTCACATGTGGTACTTCGTTTAAGTTTCAGACTCATTTGCCATTATCAGGGCGTCGGTGATGCACCCCTATGATCCCAGCACCCGGCAAGGCTGAGGCAAGAGGATTGCAAGTTTGAGTCCCGTTTGGGCAATTCAGTGATTTTGCCAGAATGTGTCTCAGTATTTTATTTATTTATTTTTGAGACAGGGTCTCGCTGTGTAGTTCAGGCTGGCCTCGAACTCACGGTGATCCTACTGCCTCGACTTTCGAATACTGGGATTACAGGTATGGGCCACCATGCCGGGACGAGTCTTAATATTAAAAAAATTAGAAAAGGGTTGGGGATGTAGGTAGCTCTAGTGTGAAAGCCTTGAATTCAATCCCCAGTACTAAAAAGAAGATAAAAGAATCTGGCATTAGGCCGGGGATGTAGCTCAGTGGCACAATGCCAGCCTGGCAAGCACAAGGCCCTGAGTTCGATTCCTGGTAACGCACCCCTGCCCAAAAAAAGTTCTAAAAAAAAAAATCTGGCATTAAATGTGCTGTCTAACCTCAACATTTCGAATGTTGGTTTACAGCCTAGGATTGGAAAACTGAGAGGTAAAACATTGAGATTCCAATGTCTTGTGCTGGATTTGATACTGATAGCTCTGATTTTTTTTTTTAAGAAAACGAGCGGGGCGTGGTGGCTCACGCCTGTAATCCCAGCACTCCGGAGGCTGAGACAGGAGGATCGTTGTGAGTCCGAGACCAGCCTGGGCTACAAAGTGAGCTCAAGGCCAGTCTGAACGGCATAGTGAGACCCTGTCTCGAAAAGACAAGGGCCGGGGATCTAGCTCAGGTGACCTAAGCGCGAGGTCATAAGTTCAATCGCTGGTGCCGCAAAAAAAACCAAAACAACAACAACAAAAAATTATGAAATAATCAGGTCGGGCTTGGCACACACTTGTAATCCCAACACTCGGAAGACTGAGGCACGAGGATCATCTCGAGTTCGAGGCCAGCCTGAATTACATAGTGAGACTATCTCAAAAAACAAAACCAAACCAACAAAAAAGACAAAAGGTAAATAATTATGAGGCTGGGATGTTGCTCAGCGGCACAACACTTGCCTAGCACATGTGAGGCCCTGGGTTTCATCCCCCACACCTCCGCACCACACAAAAAAAACCTGAGCAAAGACCTGGGGTGGCCGGGGAAGGAGTTTTGTGTTTTTTTTTTTTAAACGTAGGGCGAGATCCAAGAATTTATAATCTCCTCCCAGCCGCTAAGGTCTGCTGTTCCCATTTGTACAACCCAGAAGAGGGAGGAGCCATTTACCCTTTACCAAAATGGCAACACCCCCTCCTTTGGAGCCATTTGCCCTTTACCAAGATGGCTGTCACAGGAAGTACGTCACGAGAGAAGGTGGGAAAACGGCGCACGCACGCTCCAAACCGGATTTTGGAGGGCCGGCGACCAAAGGTCTTCCTTTAACAAGATGGCGCCGGAAAGCACTGGTGGTGGTGCCAGGCGGTGCTCAAAAAAGGATGCCGATACTGGCTTCCTGGGGCTGCGGCCCACCTCGGTGGATCCAGCCCTGAGGCGGCGGCGGCGCGGCCCAAGAAATAAGAAACGGGGCTGGCGGCGGCTCGCTGAGGAGCCGCTGGGGCTGGAGGTTGATCAGTTCCTGGAGGACGTGAGGCTACAGGAGCGCACGATCGGGTTCGTGGGGCGGGACTTCCGGGAGCGGGGCCGCGTTCGGGGGGGACTTCCGGTAGGCTGGGGGCACGTGTACTGGCCACCACGCGGGAAGCCCAGGTGGCGGGACTGGGGTATTAGGGTGCGGGCTTGATAGAGTTAAGCGATTTCGCAAATTAGTATACGAGACGCTGACACGATTTGAAGCTTGAGTGAACAGCGGATGAATTTTTAGTATCGGTACATTCCGGGCATCAGTGTAGGCCTGGCGCGCCTTAAATATTGGTTTTTATGGTGGTGCTCACCTGTAATCCCAGTACTTAGGGAGGGTGAAGCAGCAGGATCGCATATTCAAGTCCTTCTTAGGCAATTTAATGAAACCCTGCCTCATAAAATGAAACAAAACAAAGTAGAATAGGTGGGGATGTTGATTAGTAGTGGCGCATGCCTGGGTTCGATCCCCGGGACCAGGGAGGAAAAGGTTGGTCAAGGGGCCCCCGAAGAGTTCCATTGTGGGAAGATGGGCTTTGAATGAGCCTGAGAGGAGGGCTGGATCCTAAGAGGTTAAAACTGTTCTCTTCCCAACATCCTTGGCTTACGGTCTGCATTTTCGTTTCCCAGAGGCTTGCTGTCAGAGGCCCCGGATGACAAACTCTTCTTTGTGGACACTGGCTCCAAGGAAAAAGGTGAGGAGGGCTTTTGTGGCGGTGCTCAGGCTAAGCTAGGTTCCTGCAGCCTGACACCATTTGTGTTAATAACGTGGCTTAGAAGGCAAACATCTGCTAAAAAGGCCCAGGTTTTTGGTTTTTTTTTTCCTCTTTGGTCTGGAATGGAACCCAAAGCCTCACATATGCTAGGAAGATGCTCAACCACTGAACAACAGTTGCAGCTTTTTATATTTTATCTTGACACAGGGCTTGCTAAGTTGCCCAGGCTGGTCTCCAGCTGGGGATCCTCCTGCCCCAGCCTCCTGAATAGCCTGGACTAGAGCATATACCACTACACCCAGCAAAAGGCGGCTTTGATACGAACAGAGTACCAGGGATGAGTGGAAGGCAATCCACAGACTTAGAGAAGGCAGGGTGTTTTTGTGTTTAGTTGTGAGTGACTTCAGTGTGTGGAAATGCCTGCTCCGCCTGGTGAGTAGGTTAGAGACAAGTTAGGGTGAGTCCGGTTGGCTGCAGAGAAGCAAGTCGAGGACTCACCTTACGGAATTGGGCTTGTTCTGGTTGAAAACAGAAGCTTTAATAAGAACGCAAGGATCCATTTTAACCAGTAGGTAAGAAACTGGTCCTGACGCGCTGGTGTCATTTGCCAGGTCACAGTGTGGGTCTGCGGAGACAGGTGGAGAGACGGCAGGGATTGTTCTGATGAGCAGCAGGGAGAACAAACTAGCACGGGTTAGGGAAAGCGAGCTGCGGGGTCTGTTCCCCGGGAAAGCTGATGGGTTGTGGGGTGCTACTCTGCCATCAGGACTGCAGAGAGTCTGATGAGAACCCAAGCCACTCCTGTGGGCTGAGGCCGGCGCGAGGCCCAGGGGACTTTGAATGAGCAGGTGACACCGATTGTCACAGAGAGACTTCCACTGGCAGGAGCCTGTCTGGTGTGGGCACAGCAGGCCTGTCAGACAGACAGGAAGCAGCTGAGGGCCTGGCTTTAAGGAGCACAGGGAAGTCCTTTTGTAGATGCAGCTTTAGCAAGAAAATACGGACACAGGTGACCCCCGTGCTCCACACCCCAGTGAGGGGGCCCCATGTTTGCACGATACAGGCACAGGAGCAGGATCCCCTACATGAGGCCCCACTGTTGATGAAGGGTACAGTTCCGTTCTAGCACGGTGTGTTCTTCAGGTCTGTTTCTCCCTGGTAGGCTTCTGGGTGCAAAGCTCAGGGCACTGTACTGAGAATCAGCTCCGGTGGGCCTTCCCTGCGCCCTGGTGTTACCTGGCTGCCTGCTCTTCTCCGCCGTGCTGTGTCTGGGAGCCCCTTAGTGTGGGTGGGGGTGACCTTTGGTCCCCAGCACAGGCCCTTCCTCCTGCCCTCATGGGGTGCAGTGAAGGCCGGGTGGGGTCAAGCATCCTGGGCCCTGCTCTGGGGCCTCCCTGTGTACACTGGGGTAACTTCTGCTAAAGGCCTTCAAGCTGGGGGTGCCAGTCTTTGGCAGTGGGGAAGACTTTGGCTCTGACCCATCCTTTTTTCCACTCCAGAGCAGAGCAGGAAGAGGACCAAGGTGCAGAAGAAGTCGCTGCTCCAGAAACCCCTGCGGGTGGACCTCATCCTTGAGAACACGTCCAAGATCCCTGCCCCCAAAGAGTGAGTGTCCTCAGGCCCAGGCCCAGGCCCTTCCTTTCTGCCGGCCCGTGGCCTGAAGGACTCCCTGGAGGGGAGGGAATAGGGAGGGCAGTTTGGGCAGCAGGCAGATTTGGACTTGTTCGTTCGGTGGAGACAGGGTCTTGCTGTGTAGCCCAGGCTGGCCTTGAACTCAGTAATCCTCCTGCCTCAGCCTTCTGAGTGCTGGGATTACAGGCCAGCACCGCTGTACCATCTGAGACTTGGGCTTTGGAGAATTGGTTGAAGCAAGCAAGGGGCCCGGACCGTTGGGACCAGGGAAGACCTCACTGGGCTGGGGGGATGAGGGTCTGGGCCAGGCTGGGTAGGAGGTGGAGAGGAGGAGACACCTAGGGGGCTGTTCAGGAGGGGACAAGTGGCAAGTTGGACAGCCAGGCAGCCTGAGTTAGAGGCTGCAGGCCGCCACCTCACGTATGCCTCTCCCTGCCCACCTGGCCCAGTGTCCTCGCCCACCAGGTCCCCAACGCCAAGAAGCTCCGGCGGAAGGAACAGCTGTGGGAGCGGCTGGCGAAGCAGGGTGAGCTTCCCCGGGAGGTGCGCAAGGCCCAGGCCCGGCTGCTTAACCCTCCCACGCCCAAGGGCAAGCCTGGACCACAGGACACCGTTGAACGGCCCTTCTACGACCTCTGGGCCCCGGACAGTGAGTAATGTTGCTGTCACCTGCTGGTGGGCACAGAACTGCCACAGGCGGTTGTGCATGTTACACACTGTGCGAGAGCTGGGTGTCGGGTGCTTCGTGGGTTGTGTTTCCTTGGTCTCCCAGTGGAATAGAATGTCCAGAGAGACAGCACTCTTCCTGCTGTGCCGTTTTCCCGAGTGGGGGCTGCCTCAGCCTGGGCTCTTCTGCTCTCTGAACCCTATCTAGATGCGTCTTGAGCTCCACGCCACACTTTTGAAATAGGGGGGTAGGAGGGGTCCCCTGGGCCTGGTCACCAGACAGCCCCCAGCAGCCGCCTTGCTGTCTCCACAGACCCTCTGGACAGGGCGCTGCTCGGCCAGGATGCCTTCTTCCTCGAGCAGACCAAGAAGAAAGGCGTGCGGGTGAGGACACACACGGGGGCTCCAGTTTCAGTATCCATTGTCTGGTGACCCACAGTGGCTGGGAGCCAGGGTGCTGCAACCTAGTGGTCTGAGTCCCTGTCCCAGTCCCAGTGCTGATTGGTCGGGGGTGGGGGCGGCCTGGTTTCCCTGTACTTCTGTCTCTTCCTTTAAAGTACACGTGGTAGCTGGGCGTGGGGTGCATACCTGTAATCCTAGCGCTTGGGGAGGCTGAAGCAGGAGGGCCCCTGAGAAAGAGTTTGAGGCCAGGCTGGGCTACATAGCAAGATCCTGTGACGCACACACACAGAAGCATTTAACAACTGTGCTTGCTGCATTTTGTTGTTTTAAGAGCAGGGACATCACTGGAGAAAAGAAATGGGGGATAGGAATAGCTCCAGAGAGGCCGGCAGGGTCCGAGTCAGTCGCCCTGTACTTCTTTTATGGAGCAGTTGGGAAAGCTTGAAGAGGTGGTACATGGGCGCCTGTGTGCCTGGGGTCCCAGTACCGTGTGTCCCATGAGTAGCCCCTTGGTGGCCCCGGGGTTCCCTGTTTCTTCCCCACGTCCCTGGGGTTCTCGGGCTGCAGTGGGCGGCAGGCCCTGGGAGGCATTGTGTGACAGCAAGGCTGCGGCCTGAGTGCAGACCCGCTGGGGACAGGTGTGGTGGAAGGCAGAGGGCCAGAGGAAAAAAACCTCCTTTTTGTTAATTTTTTGAGACAAGGTCTTATTATATAACCTAGGCTGATTTTTTTGTGTTTTTTTGTACCAGGGATCGAACTCACAACCTTGTGCTTGCCAGGCAGGTGCTTATGCCTCTGAGCTAACTCGAGATCCTCCTACCTCAGACTCCCTGGTAGCTGGGATTGCAGCATAGTAGCATGTTGTCCACGAGTGTCAGCCCGGGGTGTGTGTGTGTGTGTGTGTACTGAGCCACACCCCTGCCTCATCCTGCCTTCGCCTTGTCTCCCCACAGCGCCCACCGCATCTCCACGTCAAGCCTTCCTCGGCACCTGCCGTGGAGGTGACGCCTGCCGGGGCCTCCTACAACCCGACCTTTGAGGACCACCAGGTAGATCCACACCAGGGCCCAGCCTTGTGCAGGCCTGGCACTGGGGACAGCGGGCCTGTCCTGTCCCCCGCCAGCCTGGCTCCTGGGGAAGGGAATGTTGGAGCTGCACAGGCCCGAGAGGGTATAGCATTCGCAAGTGATGCTCAGGCTGCTGTTGGGAAGCCTGGGGACACCAGACCTTGGCCACAGCCTGGACGCCTACCTGGGGGCAGAGGAGACAGAGTGGGCTGAGTCCCCACTCAGTGCCTGCTCCAGGCAGTGAGGTTTGCTGTCACGGCCAAGGGCCGTGTCCCTTGCCCAGTGCACACAGGTCCTGGGTTCAGTCCCCAGCACTGCCAGAAATAAAGGGACCTTTGGACCCCACATGGCTGAGATGCAGCAAGCAGTCAGGCGGTGTAGACTTGAGTGGGTGGTGCAGGGTGCAGCTCACGCGCTGTGCCCTTCCAGCGCACAGTGCTGCAGCTTGAGTGACCCGGTTAGTAGCGGGGGGTTTCTGTCAGCTGAGGAAGCGCACCTCCATCCGCTGAGTCCTGTCTCTGGGAACCTGCTGTCCCCGGGTCCGAGGCAGGGAGGAGGAGTGTAGTGGTGAGGGTGTGTACAGGAAGCGCAGTGGCGGAGAGGATGAGGGAATGGGGCCAGCCTGTTCCGAGGACAGCCGAAGCAGGGGCCGGGGGTGCCGGAACCTCAGACCCCAGCGTCCCTCCCCCCAGGCCCTGCTCTTGGCGGCCCACGAGGTGGAGCTGCAGCGGCAGAAGGAGGCCGAGAAGCTGGAGCGGCAGCTGGCGCTGCCCCCTGCCGCACAGGTCGCCACACAGGTGAGCCCTGGGCTGCCCGCCCCGCGCCCTCCGCCCTCCGCTTGCTGCCACCCGCCCTGACGCCACGCCTGTGCCCGCAGGAGACCGTTTTCCGGGAGATGTGCGAGGGGCTGCTGGAGGAGTCAGATGGGGAGGGTGAACCTGGCCCAGATGCAGCCAGCGAGGCGGGGGGAGCCCAGGTTGCTCCCCAACCTGCCCACCCAGCTGCCGCCATGGAGAAGAAGACGGAGCAGCAACGTCGGCGGGAGAAGGCTGCCCGCAAGCTGGTGAGCCCGGGCCGGCTGCCCTTCCCGCCCCGGTGCCCTTGGGGCCAAGCCCCAGCTCCCAGGCGAAGCCCCTGCTGCCTTGGTGCATGGGTTGGAGGGAGGGGAGACTGGGGATCTCGGTCAGAAAAATGGACAGCGAAGGTGGCTTGGGAAAACAGCTGCTGAAGCCAGGTGGTGCCCCCTGCAATCCCAGCTACTTGGGAGGCCGAGGTAGGAGGGTCTTCAGTTGGAGGCCCACCCGGGCAACTTACTGAGATCTTGTCTCAAAGTAAGGAGCCTGGGGTGTAACCCAGTGGTTGAGCATCCCAGGGTTTGATTCCCAGTACACACGGGAAAATTAACTCGTAAGAGATTCTTAAGTAGCCAGTGTGCAGGGTTGGGGACCAGAGGTCAGGAGAGGCGTGGGGGCATCTGTTTGGGGTGCTGAGTGGGTCCTCAGAGCCCTGACCCGGCCCTTCCCCCTGCTAGCGGCTGCAGCAGGCCACACTGCGGGCCGCCCGGCTCCGGCACCAGGAGCTCTTCCGGCTGCGTGGGATCAAGGCCCAGGTGGCCCAGCGGCTGGCGGAGCTGGCACGGCGGCGGGAGCGGCGGCGGCTGAAGCGGCTGGCGGAGGATGACAAGCCCCGCAGGCTGGGGCGGCTCAAGTGAGGCCGGAGGGGATCCCTGGGGCTTGCTCGGCTAGGGTGGGGACCTTGGGTTTGGGGCCTCTGCTGAGCTCAGCCTCTGCTCCCCCATCCTTCCTGCAGGTACCAGGCCCCCGACATTGATGTGCAGCTTAGCTCAGAGCGGTCTGACTCGCTCAGGACCCTGAAGGTACGTGTCTACTGGTGACGTGCAGCAGGACCGTGCCCGGTGATGACACCATCCTTGCTCCCCGTGCCCCCAGGGGCTGTGGGCGACACCTTGCTACCCCCGGGTGGCCCGGTGAGGCCTTGCCCGGGGGCTGAGGGCACAGGGTCCTGCAGGAGGGTGGGCTCGGGGCTGGGGTGGCCTTTCTGCCTAGCTAGCCCTTCAGTCCTGTGCGGACTCACGATGGACCCACCCCCTCCTCAAACCTGCCCGGCTCCTGCCCGGGGGCGCCTCCGTGGACTGGTCGGTCACTGCTTCTGTGGCCCACATTCCGCACCGTTCCCAGCTCCACTTCCTCACCAGCTCCTTCCCCCGACTCCTGACCCAGCCCCTGGCCCGGCTCTGTCCTCGGACCCAGCCACTGAGCCTCCCCCCCCACCTCTGTCACAGCCCGAGGGCAACGTCCTCCGAGACCGCTTCAAGAGCTTCCAGCGCCGGAACATGATCGAGCCTCGAGAGAGAGCCAAGTGAGGGCCGGGCGGCAGCCAGGGGCATGGGACGCCCCAGTACGTGGGACGCCCTGGTGCGCAGGCCAGACAGGCGTCCCTGACGTCCACTCTGCTTCCCAGGTTCAAGCGCAAGTACAAGGTGAAGCTGGTGGAAAAGCGGGCGTTCCGAGAGATCCAGTGAGTGTCCCTGCCCCACCTTGGTGACAGGTGGCCAGGAGCTCTGGTCCGTCTAGTGGGTCCTGGTCAGCCCGGGGTGGCAGCAGAAGGTCCCAAAACGAAAGGAAGGGGCCCAAACCAGAGGGGTGCCACTCCCTACTACCTCAGCCCCTTTCTGTCCTCAGGTTGTAGCAGTGTGACGCGGGAGCCCCCACCCCTCAATAAAGCACCTGTGACCATGCCTGGGCTGTTTGGCTTCCTCCTCTGCCCACCCAACCTCCCTGTCACCTCTGATGTCCAAAGCCCCCGGGGGAGGCCAGGTGTCCAGGCCCTGCTGTTAGTGGGCACAGGGGACACGGCAGGGCTGGTGGCTCTGTGTAGACGCCAGCCAAGGTGCATGAGGCTCAGGTCCGGCCCCAGCACTGGAAGGACAGCAGAGCTGAGGAGGTGGGGCAGTGGTGGCAGAGATGGGTGGGGTGGGGGGCACCTGTGGTGCGGGCGGTGCAGGCTGAGCCCAGCCCTGTGCCTGGCAGGTGGGTTAGTGTTGTGTAAGGGGTGTGAACGTCCCATGTTAGCGGTGAGGAAGCAGGAAATAGGCCGCAGGAGGAGGTTAAGTCCCCCTCCGCCATGCTTTCGAGGCCAGTCTGGGCTGTATAGCGGGGCTGTGTCTCAAGAAACAACCAAAAAGAAAATTGTAGCCGGGTGTGGTGGCTCATGCCTGTAATTCCAGCACTCGGGAGCCTGAGACAGGCAGATCGTTGTGAGTTTGAGACCAGCCCGGGCTACGAAGTGAGCTCAAGGCCAGCCTGAACGGCATAGTGAGACCCTGTCTCAAAAACACCAGGGCTGGGGATCTAGCTCAGCGGCCTAAGTGCCTGCCTGGCAGGTGCAAGGTCATGAGTTCAATCCCAGGTGCCGCAAAAAAAAAAAAATTGTATTCGGAGCAGGACCTTGCTAAGGTGCCCAGGCTGGCCTCGAACTTGGGAGCCCCCTGATGTCTGGGGACTGCGGGGCTGCACCTTTGTGCCCCCCACCAGCCTCTCTTCTGTAAGGAAGCACTTGGAGCTGCAGGCCAAGTGCAGTCATCGCTGTCACCCTTGGCATTCGCCTACGCTCCCCCCGCCTCGATGCGGCCTCAGTAGTGTCGTGCCTGTGTCACCAGACACACAGGGTGAAAGAGCCTGCTTGGAGGGCATCTCAGAGGTCTGTCAGGCTCTGGACACAGCCTTCTCGTGCTTTCTCA
>RJWT010032195.1:0-14195 GCA_004365215.1 Cuniculus paca | reverse complement strand
GTGGTCATTAGCTTCCAGATATTTATTAGTATGGCAGACTGCTGAAGCACATATACATATACACATATTTTTGGTGAGCTCTGTAGATCCTCTTCGCAGACATTTTTCTCTTGGCTAATTGCTGTGGCTAATGTTCCCAGAACTATATTGAATAAGAGTGGTGACACTGGACATTTTTGTCTTGTTCCTGATTTTAGAGTGAAATTTTTCATTTTTTTGTCTACTTAGTATGATGTTGATAGTTGGTTTGTCATAGATGGCTTTTAGCAAAGTAAGGCCAATTTTCAAATTTTCTGTAGGGTTTTTATCATGAATGGGTGGTAGACTTTATCAAATGCTTTTTCTGCATCTATTGAGATATTCATATGGTTTTTGTCCTTGGCTCTGTTAATATGGTATATTACATTTATTGATTTCTATATATTGAATCATGGTGCATCCCTGGGATGAATCCTACTTGGTCGTGGTGTATCATCTTCTTGATGATTTGTTGCTTTCTGTTACTCAGTATCTTACTGAGGACTTTTGCACCTATGTTCATTAGGGAGATTGGCCTACAGTTCTCGTTTTTGGTTGGATCCTTCTCTGGTTTTGGTATCAGGGTAATGCTGGCTTCCAGGAATGAGTTTAGGGGTATGGCTTCCCTTTCAATTTAATTACAGAGTTTGAAAACTAGCAACATTAGGTCTTCTCTAAATTTCTTGTAGAACTCAACAGTGAATCTGTCAGATCCTGGGCTTTTCTTTATTGGTAGGTTTTTAAATTACATCTTCAGTTTCATTGATTGTTTTTGTTTGTTTTTTATTTTGTTTGTTGTTGTTGTTGTTTTTGTACTGGGAACCAAACTCAGGACCTTGCACTTGCCAAGCAGGCTCTTATGCCACTGAGCTATACCCCCAGCTCATGGTAATGGTTTATTTAAAATTTTTATAACTTCTTGACCCAGCTTTGAGAATTTGTATGTCTGGGAATCTTTCTGTTTCTGTGCTTCCCATCTTATTAAAAGTTCTTAAAGTAAATATTGATGATCTTTTGGATTTCTGCAGAATCCATTGTAATTTCACCCTTTCTATTCCTCATTGCAAGTATTTGAGTCTTTTCTTTCCTTTTTTTTTTTGATAGAGTTGGCTAAGAGACTGTGAATTTTATTTAATCTTGCCGAGAACAAACTCTTCAATTCATTCATTCTTTGTATCATTTTATTAGTCTCTAATGTATTAATTTCTGCTCTGATCTTTATACTTTCCTCCCTCCTACAAGCTTTGAGCTTGACTTGTTCTTTTCCTAGAAGTTTGAGGTTCGACATTAGGTTATTTATTTAAGCTCCATTTTCCTGATATGGGTATTCACCATTATAAATTTCTCTCATAGGACTGCTTCCATGGTGTCCCATAAGTTCTGGTATATTGTACTGTCATTATTGTTTATTGTAGAAACTAATTTATTAATTTCATCTGTGATGCACTGGTTGTTCAGGAGGGTGTTATTTAATTTCCATGTGTTTACAAAGTTTTTGAGGTTTCTTTTGCCATTGATTTCTGATTTCATTGCATTATGGTTGGATAACATGCATGGGATAATTTCAGTTCCTTTGCATTTACTTAAGCATGTTCTATGAGCTAGTATGTGATCTATTTTGGAGACTGTCCCGTATGCAGCTAAGAAGAATGTGTAATCTCATATTGTATGGTGGAAACACTTTGTAGATATCTGCTAAATCCATTTGTTCAAAAGTTTGGTTCAGTTCTATTATTTCTAGGTTAATGTTTTATATAGTTGATCTATTTGTGACAGTGGAATACTGAGATCCCCAATACGATTGTATTACTGCTTATTTTCATGTCTGTTAATATTTGTTTTATATAATTGGGTACACTGGCATTTATTACATATATATTGATAATCATTATCTCTTCCTCTTGGATTGTTCTCTTTACAAGGATATAGTGACCTTTGTGTCTCTTAATCAGTCTCGACTTGAAATCCACTTTGCAACTAGAGTAGCTATCCCTGCTTTTTTCTGGGTTCCTCTCACATAGACTATTGTTTTCCATCCTTTGACTTTCATCCGATGAATTTCTTTTTAAATTAAATGTGTTTCTTGTATGTAGCACATTGTTACATCTTGCCTATTGATCCATTCTGCCTATTTCTTTAATTGGTGAATTGAGATCATTAACATTGATGGTTATAACTCATATGTAATGACTTATCCTTGTCATGTTATTTTCCTGTTATTGGCTCCCTTTTTTTCCCCTCTGTTTAATTGTTTACCTTACCTACTGTGTTCATTCTGTTGGGGTCCATGAAGTTACAGTCCTTGTTATCTCATTCTACAATGTCCTTCAGAACATTTTGGAGTGCTGGTTTGGTGTTCATGAATTTCCTCAGGTGTTCTTTGACATGGAAGTATCTTATTTCTCCATCAATTTTGAAAGATAGTTTTGTGGGGTACATCAATCTAGATTGAAGGTTATTTTCTTTTAGGGCTTGAAATACTTCACTCCAAGCTCTCCTTGACTTGAGGGTTTGTGTTGAGAAGGCTGCTGTGATTTTTATGGGTTTTTCTTTACAGATGATTTGTTTCTTTTCTCTACCAGCTTCTAATATTCCATTCTTATGTTGAATTTCTGAGATCTTGCTTTGGTGTAGTTTTTAGTTTTGTTTTTTTGCTTGTTTGTTTGATCATGGTTAACTGGAGTTACATGTGCCTTATTTATCTGTATGTAGAGTTCTTTTTCTCTGCCAGGGAAGTTTTCTTCCATGACTTCTGCAAATAGAATTTTTATGTCACTTGTGTTATCTTCTGCTTTTTCATTGATTCCAATCAATCTTATGTTATTCTTCTTTGTATCATCTAGCAGCTGCAGGATTGATTTCTCATGGTCCTTTACCATTTTTAAGAAATCCTTCTTTTCATGATTGCCAACCACAATTCTGTCTTCTATGTCTGCAATTCTGTCTTCACATTGGCTTATTCTGCTGCATAGAGTTTCAACGGAATTTATAATCTCCTGGATATCTCTCTGAATCTGTTTTATGGATTCCATTTCTTTCCTATGTTGGGCATTCATGATTTCCATAATTTTCCTAAGTTCTTCCTATTTTTTTAATCTGTATTTATTCTAGAGTCACTAAGTATATCTTTTATTATGGTCACCATTTCTTTTTTCAAGAGAATGAAAGAAACAATACAAACTACCCAGAATTTCAAAACAAGATAATAGGAAATTAACAATGGCAGTTATATTGCATATTGTTGTCTTAAAAATAGTTGCTCAGATTTCCAAATATAGGCATGCAAAATTGATCAAACAATATAAATACTGTTTCCTTCAATGAGCTAATAGAATGAGTAGTACAATTATCTTAGCTCACATATATATTTTTTCCCCTTCCTTCTTTTTTCCTTTCTCCTATTCCAGTTTTTTCTTTTTGAGCAGTTTATTTCCCTTAAACAATATCTATATACCTATTGGATCTTATTTACTCTTTCAGTTTCTTATACTAGGGAGACAATAGGACATTTACACATGCAAGTCTGATTTATTTCACTTATGAGTATGGTCTCAAGCTGCATCCATTTACCTATAAAAGCCTTGAGTTTATTCACCTTTATAGATGAGTAGTACTCCATTGTATAAAAATACCACATCTTTTTTATCCATCCTTTGGTTGATGGGCATTTGGGTTGTTTCCAAGATTTAGCTGTTACAAATTGTGATGCTATAAACATGGGTACACATATATCCCTGTGGTATGATGTTTTTAATTCTTCTACAAAAATATTCAGAAGTGGAATAACTGGGTGAAATGGGACATCTAATCCTAATTTTTTTGAGGAATATCATCTTATTAAAAAGTTTTTGCACCTCAAAAGAAATCAACCCAATGAAAAGAAAATCCATGAATTGGAAAAAATTTTAGCCAACTGTCCCTCAGATAAGGACTTTTCTCTACAACACATAAAAAATTGAAAAAAACCAGACCCTCAAATTCAAAGACCCAATCCAAAAATGAGCATCTCAGATGAATATGCACTTCTCAGATGAAGAAATAAAATGGCAAAAATATATGAAGCAATGTTCAGCATCACTGGTTGTTTCAGAAATACAAGTTAAAACAACACTGAGATTCCATCTCACCCCAGAAAGAATGGCTATCACCAAAAAATAATCTAATAACAAATTAGGTAAGACTGTGGGGAGAAAGGAACGCTTCTCCACTGTTGACGGGGGTGTAGACTGGTGCAACCACTGTGGAAATCAGTGTGGAGATTCCTCAAAAAACTAGAATTAGAGATCCCAATAACCCCAGCTATTCCCCTTCTGGGTCTTCCCAGAAGAATTAAAAACATCATACCATGGCAATATATGTGCACCCATGTTTATAGCATCACAATTTGTAATAGCTAAATCTTTTTTTTTTTTTTCGCAGCACCAGGGACTGAACTCACAACCTTGTGCTTGCCAGGCAGGCACTTAGGCCATTGAGCCAAATCCCCATCCCTTAATAGCTGAATCTTGGAAATAACCCAAATGTCCGTAAACCAAGGAATGGATAAAAAAGATGTGGTCTTTCTATACAATGGAGTACTACTCAGCCATAAAGAAGGATAAACTTAGCTGGGCATGGTGACACACTCCTGTAATCTCAGCACTCAGGAGGCTGAGGCAGGAGGATTGTTGCAAGTTCAAGACCAGCCTGGGCTACAAAGTGAGTTCAAGGTCAGTCTGCATAGCGAGACCCTGTCTTAAAAAATCACACACACACACACACACACACACACACACACACACACAAAAGGATAAACTTGAGACTTTCATAGGTAAATGGCTACAACTTAAGGCCATACTTATAAGTGAAATAAATCAGACTTGCATGTGTAAATGTCGCAGTCTCCCGGGTGTGAGAAACTGAAAGAGTAAATAAGTTCTAAAATGTACAAGAGAGATTATGAAATGAGAATAAAATTTTCAAAAGGAAAAAGGAACCTGGATGGGTGGAAGGGGAAAGGACAGTAGGGAAAAGGGAAAAAATGCAAGTCAGTTATACTGTTAGTGTCTCTTAGTTCATTAAAAAGAAAGGTTTGTGCTAATACCAATTGGTGAAATTTTTATGCCCATATCTTGTACCCTGAGGAACTACTTTAAATATAACATATAATGTATTAACTATTGCTATTCTCATGTTATTTTGTTATGAAGCTTTGTTTTACCTTTTTTCCATAAAATAAAAAAAAATTAAAAATAAAAAAAATGTTTAAGAGAGAGAGCTCCCCCTGCTGGCTGTAGCTGACAATGAGGGCACGGAACCAGGCTGAGTCACTGACCAGTGACTGCAATGCTTTTTCACTTTCATACTTCACAGTACTCAGTCAAGTTTGTGGGTAAATAGAAATCATTTTTAAATTATCTGTTAACCCTAAATTGCCAGGACTGATATTCAGAATTTTTTCTAAAATCAGTGCTTTTTGTATGCAATCACAGCTCTTTGTTTCAAAGCGTCAGGAATTGCAAAGTTAGAGGTTAACAGCTTTTATTGAAGCTGGCAGTGTAGCTCAGTGGTACAATGTTTGGCTAGCATGCACAAAGCCCTGAGCTCCATCCTCACCACAAGAGCAAGAACCCTCAGATATTATATAAGTCTGTAGTTTATATAAGTTTATTATGACAAAAGGAGAAAATAACTTAGCTATAAGACACTCAAGTCCCCCCCCCCAGGAAACTGTTGCTAAAATATATTGTAAAACTTTTTTATACTCTGATCTCTCTTCACATCATATAAAATATATCATAAACGTTTTAGTCAATCTTTTTCATCTATGCCAGGCATGATGGCATACACTTGTAATACCAGCACTGGGTCGGCTAAGGCAAGAGGATCACTGAGAGTTTGAGGTCAGCCTTGGCTACATAGTGAGTTCAAGGCCAAGCTGAACTACATAGCAAGACACTGTCTCAAAAGAAAAAAAATTTTTTTCTTTCATCTAGTCATAGTCTTACTAAGTTGCTTCAGGGTAGATCAAGCTGCCAATTATATGTCAAAAACATACCTAAAATTGTTATCAATATTGACAGATTTGTGATGAAATTCACAATTTTGTAACCAAACTCTAAATTTAAGACAAGTCTATCTTAATCTAAATATTAACTTCTTTTCTTCTATCAAAACAAATGAATTTATGAAAAAGGGATAAACACATCTGTCCAATGGAGAAAAATGCATCCAACTTTGGTGACCAGCAAAAGCACACTAAAAACGCGGTGAAGAGTTTTTAAAAACCAAAAACTCATAACCAACAAGGACTAGGAAAAAAGGAGTAGAGGAAACAGCAATGGATCCTGCACTTAGCTGATCCTGGAAAGCCAAATCTCAAACTGACTGAGGAAAGTTGCAATTCATCCTGTTGTATCACGTGTTCCACCAAACACTCGGGACTAGCAACTACTCTCCAGGAGGCTCACTAAGGAGAACTGTGAGAAAGCTGTTGAGTAGTTGGACACCCAGTTCCCCTGTTTTGTTTCTTAAGTCTGGGTAACACTCTTCTCCCATCATTGCAAATGTTTCACCCAAAGAGGGTACCAAGTTCTTGGACCAGCAGCTGAAGATGAGTACTGTGATATTATGAAATAGATGTTTTGGTTTTTGTCCACAGATCCTGGCTCATAACCACCACAACCCTTCTTATTTCTTAATGACTAGAACAGTAAGGTTAAAGTGTTTGGTCTTCTGTCCTCAGCTTCTGAAGCAGCTTTGAAACGGTTTCTGGGCAGGAAAGGTGAAAGAAAGTCTTTATTATAATGCATGGACATTTTAGGCCTCAGAAAGCAAAATCTCAGAAGCAGCTTCAGAAAGGAAAATAGATCTGTTTCTCTCCCTGACCTTCTCCTGTTCTCCTTTCAAAAGCTTCTTTTTGCTCTCCAAGGAAGACCATAGAAACTAAAAAGTATATCCTAATCTTTCCCCCATCTTTCTGTCTTAGAGTTGGCCATAAGGAAATTCTGACCTACATTATCTGGTACAGATCACAAACCCCCCACAATCACAGAAGTATATCACCCTATCTATACCTAGGAGAAAGGAATGTTGTATAGACAGGCCAAGAAGAATTTTTTTTTTTGGTCTGTATCTGCTCTAACATCACTAAGCATGGTGTGTATTTTGGTAATCTCTGTAGTTATCTGAGAGATTATCTCTGACTTCAGTTTTTCCAGAGCCTCATTCAATTGCTTTGTTGTTACTACTCCAGGGAGGCCTGGTGGGGGGCTTTCAGATTGTCCACCTCATTGCCCCCTGGATTTGCCTTTGGTGAACTGGATGTCTGGGGTTGCATTTTGCTTAAGTGTCTTCTCAATTTCTTTTCTCTATTTTTTTAGTTTAATTCCTGGGGTGATGCTTGTAAATTGTAAGTTGCCTATGGTGGGTTGCTTTATTGCTAGTATTTAGGACCCTTAGGTGATGACTGCTTCTCTGAGGTATCTTCCAGGTAGTTGGTTGTTGGGTTTTGAGTCTGTTGGAAGATCTACCTCTTCAGTTTGTTGGAAGTGAGAAGTTGTTGCTTGTTTGACCTAATCCCTGGTTCTTTGGCACTGTGCAACAGTATTTTCTGTGACCCTTAGTCAATCTCAGTCATGGAATACCAGGACCAACAGTTGTTTAGATCAATTATGTCAATTTTGGCTATAGTGCTACCAATAGCATCAAACAGCATAGAAAACAGCAAACTGAGCTAACCCTTAATTTGCAATTGTTAACTGTATGAACTAGATTTGTGATTGTATAACAATATGTAAGACAAACCAGAAAATTATATGCAGTATATAAATCCTTAATGTATCAATTTTTCCCTCAGGGGTTAAACTTTCAAATGGATTAAGGCAAAAATAGAGAAGTGGAAGAAGAGGAAGAGATTAGAAGTAAGGTTAGAGGATAAAGGGGGATCATGCCAATTTTGAGAAACTGGTACAGAAGACAGAAGGAAAAGAGAGATGGAAGAGATAAAAGGAAGAACAGAACAGAACCACACCCAAAAAGAGGTTAGGAACTACCTTCACATTCATAAAAACAATGAAGGAGAAAAAGAAAAGAAAAAAATAATCCACTTCCAGGATTCTCTCTGGTTTCACTAGCAGACAACCTGTGAAGACAGAGTCCCAAATCATGCTGGTATATTCCAGCAAGCCAGCAGTAGCTTTTTGGCAGGGTAGAAGATAATCTCAGCAAGCCTGCACTAAGACCAGACTCATTGGGCTCACCACTACCCAAGCAATTTCTGTGGGTCTGAGCCCAGCTGGGTGCTGCTAGATGGAGCTGGCAGTTTGGGTTCTGCGTTCAGCTGGCCCATCTCCAAGATAGTTGCCTACCAATTGATCTCTCCCATGGAAGTACTAATTCCTCTGCACTCACTGCCAGCCAGCACAGTCCTTCATGTCCATGGCTCCCCTCCACTGCTGTGTCTCTCTGCAGAGGTTTCCAGGGTTGCCAGCTGTCACTGTCACCATCACCGTCACCATCACCATCACCATCACCATCACCATCACCATCACCATGTGTTCACAGGTTTGAACAGCTCCTCTCACACAGTGAGTCCTGTCTCAGGGAGAAGGTGCTGCTGGCTACTGCCTTCTACATTGAAGTTTTTCTCTTCACTCTCTCCATGGGCTTCAATTTGCACTTCAGATTCTTCCTGGGTCCAGTGGGCTCACTTTCCTCCATCTTGTCTTCCTCATGATGTTATATTCCAGTGTCTGGATTTCTCTGCTGCTTACCACTCCACCCTCGTGGTCTCCCTCCCCAAGAAGAATCTAAATAGACAGGCCCTGCTGGGTTTCTCTACTCAGGATGCTAGCATTCAATCATACCCTTTTGGTCCAAGCACCTTGCTACATGGTTGTCCATGCATCAATATCCCATCCCCAAAAAAGGACAAAGATGGGCTGAGGATTTAGCTCAGCAGTGTAAGTGCCTGCCTGGCAAGTGCAAGGTTGTGAGTTTGATCTCTGTTACCAAAAAAAAAAAAAAAAAAAGCTAAGTCCAAGAGCTACAGCGTAACTAAATATGTGGCAGTTCCTAAAGGGAAATGTGGCCATAGAGGGCATGGAAGCTTCACAGTTTTTTCTATATGCTTCAACCTATGCATATCTTCATCTATATCCTTTGTTATATCCTTTATAACAAACAGGCAAACGTGTTTCCCTGAGTTTTGTGAGCTGCTCTAGCAAATTAATTAAGCCATCCCCAGGTAGAGACTGTCAGAATTGAACTGAATTAGAGGACACCCAGTTGGTGTCCACCACAGAACTGATTGCTTGCTGGTGGGGAGAAATTCCCATACTTTTGGGGATCACAGAAGTCATCTGTGCTGTGAGCATACAGTAGGACAAACTAAGTTTGTTTTTCCTCTATATCCTCAGAGAACCTTACCTAAGAGGGACATAATCATCATATATACACTGAATGCTAAATGCATAGACTCCTAGCTTTCTCCACTCTAACCAGCTCCAAGAATACCAGCAGCCAGACCACCCTCTAGAAAGGAGGTCAGAAGACTTGCCTGGGGAATCTAATCAGCCCTCCAGGAGTACATAAACATCCTGACCTGATGGGTTCCATTCAGAGGAACTTTGAAGAAACTCAAAGTCAATAAAACTCATCAGGGAGTTAAACATTCAAGCCACCATTTTAGAATCCCAAACTTAATTTGAATAGACAGAACTAAGGATTACCAAATCTCTGAGGAAAGGCTCAAATACAACAATAAAATTTCCTTCCTCCAGTACAACTTACCTCCTCTAAAATGACTGACTGCAAGAACAGGGTATCACATAAAACCAACATTCAAATAGCAATGCCAAAAAAAGTTCTCAGTGTGGGATTGGGGAATAAGTTAGAGGTCATCTCTAAGAAAGTTAAACCCAAAGAAAACAGATGGGAAGTAAGAACATTACAGAACTCACCCAGACATTTCAACTTGGTAGAACTGCAGAACCCCAGAAGGGGGGTGGTGAAAAAAAAAAAAGAAAAAGATAGAGAAAAACCATCAAAAAAGTAATTCACATATGTGGACTGGGAGAAGAACCAGGAAGTTGACCCCCTCTCATGAGCCAGAAACAGCCATGTGGGCCAGGAGGAGAACCAAAAAGCCAAACCCCTCTTGTGAGCCAGAGGCAGCCATGCAGGCTGGAGGAAGACCCAAGACACCAGCTCCTTCCTGTGAGCCAGCTGGCATGTGGGCTGGAAGACAAGAAGAGCCTTCACCCATAAGCAATGGGCTGATTCAGAGGAACACAGGCTGAGATGACAGCTACTAAAGTAAAAAAACAACTTAATGCTTGTATTGTTTGATTGACTTTACAGGCCTACAACTGGTAGTCTAAGCATCTATTTAGAGGATAACAACATGCAATATAGCAACTATGGGGAATTTCCTTCTGTTTTTGAAATACAATATTGTTCTTACTATTTTGTTTGGTTTCATTTTATTGTTTGTTTATTCCCTTTAAAATAAAAAAAATTTTAAATCCAAAAACAAAAAAGTAATTCACAGAAAATTTCCCAACTGAAACCCATAGTCACCTGATTGTTTGAAAAAACTTGGCTAGGCCCAGTAAAAATTACCTAAATTAGTGCCAAGAGACCTACATGAAGCAACATAACTATGAATTTCAAGAATAAAGAGTTGGGCATGGTGGCACCTGTAATCCCAGTACTCAGAAGGCTGAGGCAGGAAGGCCACTGTGAGTTCCAAGCCAGCCCAGGCTATGTAAGTGAGTTCAAGGCCAGCCTGAACTACACAGTGAAACCCTGCCTCAAAAAACAAAACAAAACAAAAAAAAACAGAGAGAAAAGATTCCCCAAGCTTTCAAGGAAAAAATAATTCATCATAAAGGTTCAGGATTCAGAAAGGCTCTGACTTCTCAAGAGACACGAGAAGACAGTAAAGCAACAGAATTAGCCAATTCAGACTTAATAAAGATATTTTCATCCATGCAGTTTCCAAAATGAACTCACAGGCACCCTCTCCCAATGGGATATGAGCAACTGATATAAGAAGAAAAATCAAGAAAAAGAAATATGGGATATAGGAAACAAGAGGTCCAATATAGGAGAAAGACTCAAGAGCTTCCTCATGAGAGATCCTGGATTAACAAGTGCTTACCAGATAGTGCACAGCCAATCAGATGGGAGCAGATGGCTCAGGAGAACAGTTGTGTAGAGAGTAGTCAACACAAGATGCTTCCTGCTACTGGACCACTCTTCTAACTTAAGGACAGTAGGCCCCCAGAGACCTATTTCAATTCTCATCTGTACTTGTTCATCTCACAAGGTGTTAGTAATAAGCCTGCTCCTCCCTCCATACCCTAGAAATGTTGTAATTTGACCTACTTCTAAGAGCAGGAGCAAGGCCCTCATAAGCTGTGAATCGAAAATAAAAAGCGGGCTACTTCCTAATCTAGCTGATTTTTCAGCAAGTGGTCCAAAAAATCACCTGACGGATGTCACAGGATTCATTTATAACCATACCCTCTGATACCCAGAAAGACTCTTGTGAACTCTTAAGGGAACCCCATACCAGACCGGGACCCAAAGACTGGAGTTTCCTTCCGAGAACTTTTATCTAGTAGCAATATTACTCTTTCCCTATACAACCAGGCTTGGGCTTGCTGTTCAGCTTTTCAGAACCATATATTGAGAATCAGGAAAGTATAAAGAAAATACAGGAAGGGGAAGACGTATAAAGAAAAGCAAGGTGATGATCATTAACACAGAGGTGCAGGAGAGGACAGATTTCACCCAGGGAGAAGCATGCAGGCAGCTTTCAATTTACCAATAATAGTTGTCACTCAAGCTTGACAAATAAATATCCACATACATGGACCTTTATCCTGAATATAAAAGTGCATGTGTTAAATACTCTTCTTTATGATGATACAGTTGATAAAATATCAAGTAGCAAGTGACTTTCTGTTTAAATGAATCAAATTGTTTTCACATCTTGAAACACTGAAGGAACCAGAAACAAAAAAATGTGGGAAGTTGTGCTCTACCACTGAGCTATACCTCAAGCAATATTCTTAATAACTGTCTATGTGAAAAATTACATGAAATGAAAAAGTCTATAATGTACCCAAGCTGATACAAGAACTATAAAATGCAAATAATCCTAAAATTATTTTAAAATTGGGGTCTAGAAAACTTTACTATAAAAAAATTTGAGGTTCAAATGTGTTTGCCAGTGAATTCTATCACATATTTACAAAAGAATTAATATCATTCTTACACAGTCTCTTCCAGAAAATGCAAAAGGAAGGTATACGCTGTAACTTTTTTATAATGCTCCCCAAACCTGACAAGAACAGTAGGAAAATGAGAATTATAAGCTAATGTCACTCATGAATATATATAGATGCAAAAATCATAACCACAATATTAGCACACTAGACCCAGCCAATTTATATATAAAGAATATATCAGAACCTCATCAGCATTTTTCTAGGATTGTAATGATGCTTTAACATTCAACGGAATTTATAAAATTCAACATATCATTTGAACACAGCACGTAAAGTATGTAATAAAGTTCCACATCTTTGCAAACTTAAAGAATTTGCTTCATTTGGTAAGAGTTACACAGAAAACTTTCAGTAAGCATTACACTTGATTTAAAAAACTTTCCTTTTGCAGTTGAACAGGAGAAAATTCCTATCCCTTATCACCACTGCTCTGAGACATTATCTATAGAGGCAAGGCAAAAAAAAAAAAAAAGTCAAAAGAAATATTTGTAATACAAATATATCCAGCAAACTTTCAAATTTAGAATACATAAAAACATAGACAAATGTATAAGAAAAAGAAATCCAGTAGGAAAATTGACAAAAGAAGCTTCTACAGGCACCCCAAAAAATGGATATTGGAACAACCAACAAACATATGCAGAGCTGCTGAACCACATAAGCAAAATAAAAACAAAAATCGCTCAATCGTTAAAATTTAAAGGACTGTCAGTACCAGTATCAATACAACTCCAAATCTACCTGTTCTTTCTTTTCCCTCTATAGTATTCATTACTTTCTTAAATAAGAGTTATTTATTGATTCCTAGAGAGTATAGGATTCAAGAAGGCCAAGGAAAGTGAATTATGGGACTTTTCTGGAACTTTGGAAAAGGAAATCTGTTCTTTCCATAGGGTTGCAGAATCGGAGCTGCTGTTGGTCCCTTTTGGTGTTGTGCAATACAGAGGAAAGCAAAGGTAAGAACCTGATTTATCTATACCTGAAGGCAGAATCATGGACTTCTAAGTATGTATGCCCATCGACTTCCTTTTTCATTTAAATCAATTTGAACTGTGATTCTGTTCTTGTGACTACAAGATAATTCTTCACTATTGCAAGGTTGTAGCAAAACAAAATGGTAGACTGAAAAAAATGACTAAAGTTTTAGCTTTACTCATTTAAAGTTATGTTTCATGAGTGATGTGCACCAATGAAATCAGCTTATAGAGGTAAAAAAAGATACATTTCTGTATCATCTTACATTAAAAAGTTGATACAGAAATGTTATATAATACAGTGATTTTTGAAAAAACTGCATATAAAAACTTGAATGTTCTACAATATGAAAGGGTTGTGTTTAGAAAATGATTTTTTCTCTTTTTACACTTCTGTGTTTTTCAAAGTTCTTGTAAGTATGTGTGATATTAACATTGTTTATTAAAATATAATTCACAGGATAAAATTCAATCCTTTTAACTGCACAAATAGTGATATTCACAAGACTGTTCAGCCATCACCACTATATGATTCAAGAATAATCTGATCACTCCTATAAGAAATCCATACATCAGCAATCACTCCCCATTTCTGGGAACTAGTAATATGTTTTCTGCCACTATGGATTTGCCTGCTTCAGACATTTCAAATGGAATCATAATGGTATATAGATTTGTGTCTAACTTCTTTCACTTGCAGTGTTTTCAGTATTTCTCCAGGTTGTCACATGAATCAGTATTTCATTCTGTTTTATGGCAAAACAACATTTCATTGTGTGGATAATACCACATTTTGTTTATCAATTTATCCACTGACTCATTGTTATGGTTGATACATTGTGTCAACTTGAGAAGTTTAGAAATTTTAACTAAGAGATTCAGCAGGGAGCCAGGATCTTTACTTTGTAAATATCCTCAGCCTGTG
>RJWT010032194.1:0-14198 GCA_004365215.1 Cuniculus paca | reverse complement strand
TTACACTACCAGTGCTTAGGTATACTCTATTTTCTAAGGTACATGTGAGAATAACACATGAGAAAACCTGGAAATTCTATTCACAAATGTCTTTCTCCTAATGAGACTAGATAGAAAATAGCATTTCAGTATTGTGTCTAAATGGGTGAGTAGCCCATTCCCTGAAGCCCATTCTTATAAATTTAACCTGTATAAGAACAACTGCCTTTTTACTCCAGGATTTGCTTGAATGTACTGATTTTTATTTTGTATACTGCAGCTGAATTTCATGATTTAACTAATTTTCAAATGACATTATTTTTACAATAGTAATATTCCTCCTTTCTGTTTCACAATGTGATCTATGGCTGAAGTAAATGTACTGATTAATTTGTCTTTGATAGATTTTATTCCCTCTTACATAAAATGTTTAAGAGTTTATAGGACTGGGAATGTGAAAACATGGTACAGCACTTGCCTAGCACGTGCAGGGTCAGAGTTGATCCCCAGCATAGATATCGATGTAGACATAGGTACAGGTACAGGTATAGGCAGAGATAAGGATACAGATGGTATTTAAGAGTTTAGTACTTAAGTGTCCTGACAACGTAAAATTGTCAGAAACGATATAGGTGACAAAAGTCACTCAAAAAATTATAAGATATGTAAATTATAGCATAAAAGTAAATTGTTAATGCAGAGAATACTCTGATTTCTGAAATTGGTAGAACAGGACTCCAGCACACCAGTGCACTTGAAAAATCTGTAGGAAAAGAAATATATTGCCTCAAAATTCCTCCAAAATTGTCAAGAATGAGCTAAATAAGATCATATGTAAAAATATTTCATCATAATTCATTCAACATACAAAATATCACATTCCTACACATTTATGTGGCTGTTCTTCAGTTAGATTCAGGTTTTTCACTTCTGTCATCTTCACTCTCAGTCCATAACCTTACCTCCCACTTTACTGGGAAAGTGGGAGTCAGGACCACACTTAAGCACCAACCTACAATACCAGTGTCTGGAGATCCCCCTCCCCACCTACTGGAATAATGAACAACCAGCCATTTGCTACACTTGACCACTCTTTCTCACCTACTCAAGTATTTTACAATACTAATTTTCTCCTTTCTCACATACTCATTTTTCTCCCTGAGAGGAGGATATAGCTCTAATCAGCACAGAAACTTGTTGTTATCCTCTACAAGAAACCAAACAAAACCCTCCTCTGATGTTGCTTCCTCATCAACTGCCTCTAACTTTCCTGCTAATCTTTGCCCTGCAAAAAGTTGTCTACAGTCACTTTACTCAATCTCTCTCTTAACAGTCTCCCTTAAACCTACTGCATGCAGATTCTATACCTCACACATACCTAAAACTCATTTTTTTTCCAAGTCAGAATAACCTTCAGATTAAATCTGGAGTCAATTCTCAGCCCTCACCTTATTTGAGTCCTTACTTCATCTGTAATATTTCATACCAATTCACTGAGTGAAAGTAGTACCTTGTACTATTAATAATGGACCCCATTTGATCCCACCTGAGTTTATTTTAATGAGATTACTTAGGCTGGAGATTCCCAGGATGGATTAACTGCCCAGAAAGAACAAATGACTACATGATTGGAACTCTGAAGTATACTCACCTGACTTGCATGAAAGGGAAGGGTATTGGAGATGAAGCTCTCTGAAACTCATAAAGAGATTGAGAGAGCCCCTAATTGGTGAACACATCATGGTGCTAGGTTGATGGCATCTCCAGAGAGAGCATGAAAGGGCTGTGCATGGTACACACCAAATCTTGCCCTGTACGTTTCTTCTGCTTCACTGTCCCTGAGTTGTAACCATTATCAACCAGTAAGCATAAAAAACTGCATTCCTGAGTTCTTAGAGGAATTCTAGTTTAATAATGAACAGTGCAAAAGGGTTGTAGGAATCCCCAGTTTACAGATGGTCTGTCAGAAATCTAGGCAGCCTAGGACTTGCAATTGATCTCAAGTGGGGAACAGTCTCCTAGTTAGCAAAGCCCTTAAACTGTGGAGCCTGCACTCACTCCTAGAAGTTAGTGTTGGTATAAAACTGAGTGGTTGAGCATGAGGAAGGTGTTGTAGTCAGGGTTTGCGAGGAAAACAATTTAATATAGGATACATAATTTATAATATTTTATAATAGTCACCCAAAGAGTTAAATACAAATGAGTGCAGGAAATCTGTCCACACACTAAAGACCCGAAGAACCCAGCTGAGGGCCTGGATCCCACAGCAATGTCCTGCATGAGTCCAGCTGAAGACCTAGAGCCCATGACCATGCATCTCACAAACTCAACTGCAGGCTTAGAGCCCACAATGTCTCATGCAAGTCTGTTTCATGCATCTGCACTGGGAAAGTCCAAAGGTCAGTGGTGGAAGCTAGAAAGTCTGTGCCAGTAAAACAAAGGATCTGTGGCAGTCAGCTGAGGGCTCTGCACTGGACCCAGGAAGTGACGCTCAAAGTAAGGACCAGAGCTCCTCTGAAAAGTACCACAGCTCTCCTCAGTGACAAGGTCCCCAGCTCCTATGATGATAGGACAGTCAAGTTCATATTAGGAAGCCAGCATGACAAACTCCCCTGGAGATTGAACAGAACACCATCTTCCCCTCCAGAGCAGAAAGTGATACTCAAAATAAGGACCAGAGCTCCAAAGTGAACCACAACCATTCTCAGCGACAACGTCCTGAGCTCCTCTGACAATGAAAACAGCCAAGTTCATATCAGGAGAGAAATTTGACAAGCTCCTCAGGAGAACCAAGGGCAGTAGGAGAACAAAGGGCAACAGGAAAACCAACAACATCACATCTTCCTCTCCAGTTTTCCTTTTTATGTTGTTTGCAACAAACCTCAGGTGGGCCCTCCACACCCAGCACCATGCTGATTCAGTTCAGCTGGTGTTACAAGTTGGCCACCAGTTGTCAATCCACCATGGAAGGCAACTTGTAGATGGAAGGCAACTGTCATCCAGGAGCAGTGTGTATCCCCTGGGTGACAGCCAGAAAGAAAATAGGACACTGCCAACAAACTGAATGAATTGGAAACAGATTTTCCCTCACAACCTCCAAAAAGGAGAATATCCTCTTGTTCAATCTTGATTTAGTTAATAAAATTTTAATGGATGAGTTATAGATGAAATTTGGGGATTTAAAATGATGCTGAAGTGAAGTGAGATTGTTTGGGACTTTGGGATGGGGTGAATATTTGTTTTGGGGAGGGACATGATTCTGAGGAGCAGAAAGCACAGAGTGAAGACTGTAATAGACAGAATTCTAAATATGACCCTCCTTGATTAAAAAAAAAAGAAACGCTAATGGATGCACGGCTTTGAAAGGATTTGGCAGGTGTACAGCTCCAATCAGTTGATTTAAAATATGGAGATTACCTAGTGAAAGGATCCAAATCCACTAGATCCCTTAAAAGCCAAGGACATCTAGTGCTCGAAGGCAGAAAGTCACTGAGACTTGAAGTGTAACAACTTGACTCAACATTGCTGGTTGGTGGATAAAGGGAGCATGTGGGAAGGAACAGAAGCAGCTTTAGAACTGAGAGAGGTTCTTGGCCATCAGCCAGTGAGGAACTGAAATATCAGTCCCCAACTGAAGAGAACTAAAATCCAGAGGCCATTATGCCAAGTCCTTCCCCAGGCACCAAGCTCCCTGAAGCTGTGGTCTACAACCTCACCTAGATATGGTCCTGAAGTAACGCCACAAAGGTAGTAAAACTCCAAGGACTCATAACCTAAAGAGGGTGATTAATATGAAAAGAACTGCACAAAACAAATTCTGATAGGGAATTATACTTTAAGTCAACTCTTGAGACAAAAGAAACTCATTAACACAGCAAATACTATAATAACAAAAGTAGATGTCTCTTTTCGCCTAGTGCAAATGAGTCAACCATTGGATGTAACATAAACTTTCTTTGCAAAACTGAGTGTAGAGTGTGAATTTTTCACCTTGATACAATTGCGAAATAAATAACAATTCCTGTACATCACAGAAATCAAAACAAAACTAAAGCTATAGATTAATATCATTCTTTAACTTACAGTTACCTGAAAAGAGATTTGTATTGATAAGTAGCCTTACCTGCACAAGAGATTTGTATTGATAAGTAAACATAAAGGTTTCAAATATTTTATCATGCATATTGGTTAGCACGTGACTAGAAGCAAAACACAGTAAATTGCACTTTAATGAAAAGTTCAAAACCTTGAAAACTGTTCTTGCTTTTATTTCCCTATTCTAAATTGGGAAAAATATTACATGCCCATAGAGGTATGTAACGTGATAATGGAATAGGTTGTGTTTTATGAAGAGATTGTAAAACCCATGAAAAGTTGCCCACAGCCAAAAGGAAATTAGGCCAAGCATAAAAAGCACATAGCCAGTGGAAAATAAGAATTTTAATAAAATTGAAAATACAACCCATTTCCCTCTTTTATACTTCTTCAGGCTACCCGTGTTCTTTTCCAACCTTGGTTCATTGTTGTAACATGGATAAGCCTGAGACAAGCATATAGTTTTGAGAGCTGCCAAATAATTTAGGATGCTATATAAACTATGAAAGCTAATATGGCAGAGCGAATTCATTTATAGCATTAAATTTGGTTGTCATATTAATGGCATAATACATTATGTCACTAAAAATGAGTATTATTTACATGAAAGTTTTAAGGTAAAATAATTGCTTTTGTGATAAAGAAAATAACGTTGAGAAATAGTTTCCATCCTTTCAACATGCAGTCAAGGAGAGGATTCAGGAGAGGATTCACAAGAGTATCAGGAATGAACATGTTTAAATACAATGGAAAATCTGAAATCTGTGTCCATCCTTCCTGATTTTACCTTTGTACACTCTATCAGGTAGAAATAATCAGTAACAGGGTGCACATATCCTACAGGGAAAAATTGTTTTAAGAAAATAATATTTACCTTCTTAAATTATTTATATTACAGAGATTACCATCAAAATCAGCTAGTAAAAAATGCCAGCACTTTCCAGATGGGCTTCCTTTGTTTCTATGTTAAATAAAACAAGGTAGAAATGATTAGTTAAGGGATGTTCCAGCTGGAGCTATACAACCTAATATCAACTTGTGTTTCTCTTGTCTCTGCTCCTACTGGCCTTTGTTGGTCTGAGGCTAGTTGAAGCTGAGGCCTTTCAAGACTCACATGACTTGTGACCAGGCAAGGGAGGTGCTCAGAGTAAATGATTCTCCTGATACACGAGCTCCATTGTCACCAAACCTCCACATGCCATGCCTTATATTTTTGGTTGCTAAGACAAAATATCCAACACCCACAGTTAAAGGGGGAAAGGTTTAGTTAGCTCACAGTTTGTGGAGATTTCAGTACATGATCAAGTGGCACCAAGGCAGGGTGGCACATGGCAGAGAAGAAACCCTTCATAGTGGTAGAAGACAGCAAAAGCAACCAGAGATGAAGGGGAAACAAGCCTCTTTCTGTCCCTTTCATCTTCTCCAGACTGCTAGGATTAGGGTGGTGCCAATCTAATCAGTGGACTGATCCAGCAAACACCCACACTCAATCCCAACACCCTTAGTCCCAGCACTGAACCATGAATCAGTCACGAACTCTAGAGTCAGCTGCCTCTGAAAAAGCCCCCTCTAAAAGTGCGTGAGGCTTTGGGGCACCATCTAGACAAATAGTTTAACATGCAGGTACACTCATTTATGACACAACAAGGCTGTGGACGTGGAAGTGTTTTCCACAGTAGGTGAGTTTAGATGAGAGTCCCAAATCACAGGCTAATTTCTGTGCCTACCACTGTTTATTCCTTCCTAGGGTTTCAAAACTATTAGATGAGTAGAATGAGGTCAGGAATAAACACTCTTTTTGTAAACTCCTGACCTCATTTAGTTCTTTAGGGTTGTGTGTTACTCACATGGACAAATACTGACTCTTTCAACAGGCTGGGGGATTTGAAACATTCTGTACAGAACGTGGCTGCCTCCTTTGTCTGTGTGGTAATCCGTACTGATACAGGCACAGAGCTGCTGGAAATTTGTTTCCTCAGGCTCAATAGTAAGTTAAATTAAATTCTAAAGACTGCAAAGCTAAAGGAATAATACAGTCTGCTGACAGAGCATGGATAGTGCACAATCCTAGGGAATAAAGGGAATATTATGTGTGTGTGGGTGTGTGTGTGTAAGTAAATAATTAACATTTTACATTAACGCTCTTCCCTTATATCATAAGATAATTAAAGCCAATGGCTCACTGAGGATCATCAACCTACCAAAAACTAAATTACTGGGTCATAATAAAAGGCATTGATTTTAAATACAACCACAACCCATTTAGTCCAACTTGTCATCTTTCAATCTACTCTGTTAAACGGGCTGAGTCTCTACTTGTCTGAAACAATGTTTACAAATGAACTTCAAAACCATGAAGGCAGGTTTTCAGGGATGGTGGCATTGTAAGTGTATGATTAAAATTTTCACAACCCAAAAGTGAGATCAAGAACTCAAAATGAAAACGAAGTTTTCATTAAAATGAGTGAAAAATTAGACGTATGGACAGACAGACAGACTCAGATGGATGGATGGATGGATAATAGATAAGAGAGAGAGAGAGAGACAGAAAGAGAGAGACAGAGACAGAGAGAGAGAGAGAGAGATCAGTTAGATAAAAATATAGGAAGTTCATGTGTAAATTCCAAGTCCGATGTGAGGTCCACTAAGGAAGGGAAGATGTACGTTTGTAGAGCGCAAGAGTGACAATCCGGGACCACAACGTGAGCCTGAACACATGAGAATAGACTGGAGCCTGCTTTGGTTCATAGCAACTCTGGTCTGGAGGAGAAAGAGAACTTCAGTGGAAGCTGAAGTCCTTCTTGATGGAAATGAATACGTCTCTGGACCACGTGCTACAAACGCTGAAAGAAGATTCAAGGGAAGGTAGCATCTGCAACAGAAGTGGCTGCCCTGTGCCCATGATGTCCGCCACCAGGATGTGTGGAAAATGCTCACTGATTAACTCCATTCTGCAAATCTCACCAAATAATCTCTTTGTTGAGAAACCTTTGGTACTTTGTATCTTTCAAGGAAATTTTCTCCTTCATCTATGGTGTTATATATTGGGTTTCTCTCTTTTCCTCAGATCAACTAGGCTAAAATTTTATCAGGTTTGCTGATCATTACAAAAGCCAGCCTTTGCTATCTTTCTTTTTTTTCTTATTTTTAGAGTTTCTTTTATTTATATTAGGTTTAATTTGTTCTTCCTTATCTAGGATTTTTTTAATATGGACTTGAGGTCAATAATTTAAATTCTTTTGTTGGACATCGAGAGATATATTATATACAAATATATATAATTATATATGTATAATGCATGTATATTATCCCATATGTATATGTTTAAGGTTATAAATTACACCATAAATATTGTATTATCCATAATACAATTATTACCAAGTTTTGCTTTCATTTTCATTACATTTAAAATTCCTTTTAGTTTCCTTTTTGATTTCTTTTTTGTCCCATAAATTATTTGGGACTGTGCTACTTAATTTCCAAATATTTGGCAATTTTTTGACTTTTTATTATTCCTTTTAATCTTTCCATTGTAGTTTGAAGATATATTTTGCATGACTTGGGTTCTTTTAGAATTTACTGGGACTTATTTTTATGGTCCATAAGTTGTCTATTTTGATAAATGGTCCATATGTATGTGAAAAGAATATGTAATTTGCCCTTTTTGTAGAAGCATTCTATGAATGTCAATTAGGCAAAGTTGATTGATATTGTTTCAATTTTTCATATTTTCGTATTTCTTTTTCTGCCTGTTCTATCATTTAATGAAAGGCATTGGAACCTCTGAATGTACTTGCAGATTTATCTACTCCTCCTTGCACTACTGTTGCTTTTTTGCTACCCACAATTTGAAACTCTGTCAGTTTGATAAACATTCAGGATACTATACACTTTTCTCACTTTAGCTCTTGTATCATTAAGAAGTGACTCTCTTTATGCTTGGAACTATTCTTTGATTCAGAATCTCCATTGTCTAATATTAATGTCATCACAGTGTTAGCAGATCACCCATCCTTGTATAATTAGTCTATTGTGTCTCCATATTTAAATTAAGATTCTTTCAGACAGTCTATTCTCAGATTTTGCTTTTGGGTTTAATATGACTTCTGCCTTCTATTTGGGGATTTAAACACTTTTCCTTTAGTCTGTGTATGTTATGGTTGGATTTAAATATATCAGATTAGGATTTGTTTTATGATTTTACAGATGTTTGAGTGCCATTTCCAATAATGTCCACTTTACTAAATAAAGAATTTAGGAGTAAATTTTTGACAATACAGCATTCTAAATCACAGCACAATTTTCTGCATTTTCTGTTTTCTTTTGTTTTTGTCTTTATATTCTAACCCTAATAATAGTAACTCTAGATCATTCTATAGAAATTTATATAAGGTTTCATTTAGACAATGAGAGGTTTCCAGTTTTATTTAAAATCTAGACATTAATACCTGGGTAGAATCAGATACTGTATGATCAGGTAGCTTCATATTACTATTATTAATCATGACAAGGCCACCCTTCATTCTGTCTAATAAAGAGAAGTTCTTGGTACCTCAAAAGCACTAGGAGATTTTTAATTAATTTTATACATTTAGACCCAATTCTAGTCAATGTTTTGATAAGGAAAACTTAGTAAAAACAAAACATATTTTCATACCCAATGTTTAGGATTAGAAATGAATTTACAAAATACATGCTGGAAATACATGCTGATTAAATTTTATTTTCAATACTTTCCATGCTTCTTCTATTCATAACTTGTTTAGTAACTTTATTCAACTCTTGTTGTCCCTGTGAAAATACTTGTCTGGATTAAAGCATGCATATTACTAAAATACCCACCACAAATCTTACTTTTGCTTTCAATTTTTACTTAGGGTTCAAAAAGGAACCTAGCCTCTTATTTAGCTTAGATAGCAGAAGGTGTGTTTAAACCAAGGAGTTTTCAAGCTACCTTTCATGCTGCTTCCTCTGTAACCCTCTGAATGAAATTTTGATAGTGAAACTTCAAGTTATCAAGGGATTCTGGTTAGAAGCAATCAGAAATTTTTTTGAAATATGATTTTCAGTAGTAAGCAAAACACAAAGACTGGAAGTCAGAGAGCAACCCGGAGACCCGATTCTGGCTCAGAATCCCAACTCCTCCTTTACAGTCTTAGATACAAATTTCTCAGAATGTAGTTTCCTCATTTGCAAAACTGTAATAGTTAATTAAAAGTGCAGTAATAACCCATAGCACTCAGCACAGGAGACTCTACATGAAAAGTTTGGTGAATAGAAATATCTGTTCTCCAGACCAGGTACCAAACCACTTTTCCTTATAAATTCTAACCAACCTTTATCTATCTACTCACTTACAATGTCAACATTGAATTTCCTTATCATAAACCTATTTCTTAATAATATTATGAATAATAGTGAATATTACTCCACATGAAAAAAATGAATAACAAAAGAGGATAAAAATAGAATTGAGGACTAAGGATAAATAGTTATATACAGTACAAAATGAAACAAACCAAAATAAAAGGAAGGCTATATGTAGAGCAACAATAATAATTTACTGGTTATAGGGAATAAGAAAAACTTCATAAAACCTAAGCACAATTATCTTAACTTTATTTTTATTTATTATTTTTATTTATTAGGACATGTTTGCAGTACATCCATTTTACAATCATTTTGGGGAGTGGGTTCATGTACATAATTCAGCTTGTTTCTTTTCTTTTTTAATTCTCTTCTCTCATCCTCCTTCCTCTTCTCATTTCTTTTTCGCCCTTGTTTTCCTGGTTGACGTTCTTAATCTTAGTTCATGTTTGTGGTATATAACTTCCACATTCAGTGAGGTTATTAGGATCCTCTGCATGGCCTGTTTATACTCTGCTTATTTCCCCACTCCCAGTCTCTTGTCCTCCACCCTTAGTCCCCTGTGTGAGATCTCATCTGCAAGAGATTTATCCTCTTGTTTCCTTCTATCCTTCCTTTCCTTTTCTCTTAGTTTGTACTTGGGTTACTCAAGAGATATCATAGAGTATTCAACCTGTGTGTCTGATTTATTTCACTTAACACTATATTTTCCAGGCATACATCCATTTTCCTAAAAATGACTCAAATTTGTCCTTAATAGCCAAGTAGTATTCCATCATATAGAGGTATCACATTTTCTTTATCCAATCATCTGGTGATGGATATATAGGCTGCTTCCAGGATTTAGCTATTATGCACTGTGTTGCTATAAACATTGGTATGCATGGGTGACTATAATATGACATCTTAGGCTCTTTGCAGGAGATACCTGGAAGGTGGATAACTGGATTATATGAAATTTCTAATTTTATTACTTTGAGAAACCCCAAAATGGTTTCCATAATAGCTGTATTAGTTTACATTTCACTTCGTGATATGCAACTAAAATTCCCCAACATCTTTTCACAGCTTGATAGTTCTTTTCCTTTTAACATTGAATAATATACCATTATCTAGTTATCCTATAGTTTAAACATTCACCTATTAAAGGACATCTTAATTACTTCCACATTTTGCCAATTATGACAAAAGCTGCTATACACATTTTTGTGCAGGGTTTGATGTAGAAGTAAGTATTGCACTCATTTGGCAAACACCCAAGAGGTATGAATGATGGTATGTAAGAATATGTTTACTTTGGTAAGGCAATACCAAACTGTCTTTCAAAGTGGCTGTACCATTTTATAATCTACCAGCAGTGAATGAGTTTTTCTACTACATCTCACTCTTGTTAGTATTTGATGCTGCTGGTGCTTTGGATTTTGACCATTCTATTGGTGAGTAGTGTTCTCACAATACCTTTTAGTTCTCTGATGAAATATGGTGGTAAGCATCCTTTCATGTCTATATTTAAGTAAGAATTCAAATTGCTAGAGTAAAGATGCCTTAGAACCTGAATATCTATGGCAATAAACTTGTGCTCATCCAATTCATACTGCAGATTTTTGAATTTTAATACCAATTTGTATGTGAACCATTTTAATTTTTTAGAGTCAACCTAATGTACACCAAACTGAAAAACATGCATCTTGGTTTCCAACAAAATTGCTCAGCATTGGAAATTTCTTCTGTAGATCAAATATTTTATATACATATTCAGAAATAATACTAAACATAGTAGATAGGAATCTACAATCTTGTAAGCAGTTAAGTTGGAGCAGATGAAATGAAATTCATCAGCAAAAAAAATTCATTAATGAACCTGAAAAATTTTCAAGTTTTGCCAAATTGTAAGTGTTGTTTTAATATATTACCTCATTCAAAGTTATAATGAGGAATACCTTTTCTTAATATCACTTGTAATTTCCTTAGTGATTCAAATAGAATAGTAAGAGAATCTATCTTCTGATGAAACTACTTTGAAAATCATGCAACAGTTTAAAGTAAATTCTTTTCTAGGTATTGCACTGGGCCAAAGATGGAAACACTCCATGTCTCTTAAAGGGGACAGAGGAGAAAGCAATTTTTAGATGGTATCTCCCTGTACCATAAATTTTGGATGATTCAATTCAAGTAATACAATATTCTGCTTTTGATACGAAGCAGCACATTTTATTATTTTAGCATCACTTTCTTCTACAATGCAGCAAACAATGATTACAACTAAAATGAACTGAGATGCCTGGGCATTGAGTAAAATAACATTTGTGTCTTGAACACAATTAATAGTTGTCTTAGTTTACTTGCATCAAAACTAACATCCACAGAAGGTGTCAATATTTAAAGGCAGAGGGTGAAACTTACTTAGTTCCTTTTCCTAATTTCATTTCTCCCACCCACTTGCATTGGCAAATAAATACAGTAACACTGATTGAACACTTTTATTTGAGAACAATTCAGTTCTCAAATGAAAGCATTGGGTAAAATTTTGCTTCCATTCAAGAATTCCATGTCCAGGAACGAACATGACTGCAGCCATCCTTCCCAGAATTGTGGAACAAATTAAATTCATGAACCAAGGCACCACTGTAATTTTATTTCTTTAAAATTACAAATTACAAACAAATTCAAGATTTGAAGTTCACCTATTATTCAGGGTAGGATAATTGCAAGAAAGGTAAGATTGGTTATTTAAATTGCTTTAATCAAATTTAAATAATTAAACTGTTTTGAAATGATTTCTAAATTAATCATTTCAAAGCACTTTAATATTTAAAATATTTATGAAATTAAAAAGCCCAAAATGAATGCCATCACATACCCATATTTTATACTGGGTGGAGTATGAAAACTAACATAAATTTATGAGCCTTAATTTCAATAAATAATAAAGGGTAAGACTTAAATTTTGCAAACTACTTATGTGAATTTCAGACTTCTATAGTTTATTGGTAGGTAAAAGGAAGCGATCAAGACAATGTTAGCTAGAAATATTAATTGCTTAAAAAATAAATGATCAAATGTCTCCCAGATACCAGACAGGGATTTATTTCTGATATGATATTTGAGTTATTTAGTGACCACCTGACTCAGTGCCATGACAAGAAAAATCTGAATGAAATATTAAAAAGTATTAAAAGTCAGTTCTCACCTGTATTTTCCATATGCTTCCTTTAACGGATTAGGGGGATATACTAAGTAGAAAAATGAACTTTGCGCTAATAAAAAGGTGGGGAAAATGAAATTTTTCAACCATAAAATAAACCCACTACAGTATTTCTCTCTCCTCCCAATGCCACAGGAGTGTTTGCACATATCTCATACTCTCACATATACATATATATACACAAACGCACACACACGCACACACACTCACACAGACACACGCACAGACTCCTTGCTTCTCTACGTATCAACAAAAGAAGCCTCTGACAAGAACATGGCTAGCTTTTCATTGTTGGATACTCAGAAAGCATTTGGAAGAGGATTGCTGATTCACAAGGCCTTCCCCCTCCTAAGAGTAAATGGGACCGGCAAGGGATTGTCATTGCTTACTTCTATAAGACATAATCAGTGAATTTTTAAAGGACAGTTCCCCTGGAAATTCTACATCCTGGATCTTATAAGAAGATCATGCCTTGGAAGAATACATTAGTTGCCATGAAAGAACAGGACTATGGTTTGAAAGCTGTCTTGACACTGATAGTTAAACTGTGTCTGTGTGTGTGTGTACATGATAAATTCAATCAAGTCTAAATATATCATAGCAAAAATGGTACATCTAGAAAAAGAGCATTATTTCTTTCATAGTAGTATGTAAACTTTAATATTTATCATTTGTTACTGAATGCTCACAGTGATTCAGCATGGCTTTCTTCATGAATATTTTTATGAGGTTTTGGTACAATAGTTAAGTCCTCAAAACCTTGTTCGGCTTTTCATACTCTCTCAGAGATATTGGTCGACATGACCATCAGTATTCACAAAAAGAAAATTGCAGTGAGATATCTGCAAAGACTGCAGCCATTAACACCAAAAATATTCAAAACTCAGTAAACATACTGGAAAACCTCAAGTAACTAAAACCAGAAAAACACAAGCAAGTCTCAAAGAGTCTTTATCATCCAAACCACGTAGCACAGGAAAATGTGTGTTTGCATGACTCAGTGAAGAGGTTAAGATTTGAATTGATTCTAATCATTTGATACAGGAATACCTGTGGTGAGAAACTAAGGTTCAAAATTTCTCTTTAGAAGGCTAGTGATTCTTCAGGGAAACAAAAATCATCTGAAGGAACACTTCCTAAAATAGGCTACAAATACTCACGTGCAAAATATATTTCCCAGAAAAAAAATTTTTGAGGAAAAAATATAAAACCAAAGAGAAAATAAATCATAAATGAAAGTAAGAAGCCATGAAGATAGTACAAGTATATTTAAAATTCAAAATAACAGAATAATTCAAAGAATATAAAGTATCTTGGAATAAGTTTTAAAAGTAAATTTTTAAGGAGCTCCTGCAAAAGATACTGTGAAAGCAGAATGGATACACATGGAGTGAATTAAATAGAACTGCTTTAAGTGAAAAATAGAGCCATTGTGATTAAAAAGAAAAAGCTTCAGCAAATAAATTAATTTGTGTCTTTAACACTTGAAGAGACTAACCATATAACAATTTAAGAAAATAATGGAAAATGTGTGACCAAAGAAGTCTCAAAA
>RJWT010032193.1:0-14189 GCA_004365215.1 Cuniculus paca | reverse complement strand
CCGAGAACCCTCTGATTTGTGGGTGTCAAGGTGACTTTCTTTTGCCTGGGCTTAGCCGCTCCTGTCTTGAATAGAATACAGCATGACAGCTGATCCCCCAGGTAATTGGGCCTGCGTGGTTTAAGATTATAAGCCTTGACATGCCTGATACTAAAAGCATGGCCTACAGCTTGGTTCCGGGATTGAAGTGTGCGCATTTGTCATTCAGCACACAGTTGAGTCATGGAGTTTTCTTGTATCGAGTTTCTAAAACATTGTTTCCCAAATATCTTTGTGTTGCAAATTAACTTGCTGTTGTTTGAAACTTGTTCTGGGTTTCTTAGGTTGGAAAGGTATTCCAGCGTGCACAACCCAATGTGAACATTTCTTTCACATTTTGCGTGATTTCATGACTCATTGAGATTTTTTCTTTTAAGCCTCTTTCTACTGCCATCATCCTTCTCCGTTGCTGTTTTACTTTTTTAGAACCCTCACAAAGAAAACAACACTAAAATGAAAAAGGCCCTCAGCAAAACTTGAAAAACATACCAGATTCTCCAAGGTGTTTTAGAATAGTCTATGTAGATATTTTCCCACGGTGGCCTGAAATTTGTCATTTTTGTTTAGTTTTCTGAAACTGAAGAGAAAATATTTAAAAATTTAGAAGAATCTTTTAGCTGAAATTTTTCTACTAAAGAAGTTGTATTTTAAAATGTCTAATCATTGTAATGGCGTCTATGTTATGTTCTTTTTTTAGTTTTTATTATCCATGCAAAAATAGTCCATTGATCCTACTCTATCACTTTCACTGAGTGTCACATAAGTTGAATTTCCAAATTTTATTTTTATTTCTCCTTCCCAGCATCCTTTTGCCATTTATAGATATTATAAAAAACTATTCTGATTCTATCATGTTACTCCACACCTGGTGGAATGGTTTGCTTTGCCTGCCATATAGCATGTCCCTTACTACTGTCCTAACTCTGAGTATTGGGTACACCAGCAAACAGCTTGGACCTGAGACCACTCAAAAGAAATTTACAGGGTGGAATTGATTTACCCATTGGTAAAGTACCTTATAATTGTGTCCTGTCCATTTCATATTGCTACCTTTTATGGCTGTTGCCTACTTTCATTTCTCATGTATATTTTCTAAACTTCCTACATGCCCTTATTCTGATTTATTTACTGTTTATTTACTTAAAAATATAAAAAGTGTAGACTTTGTAATCTGTTTTTCTTTCTCTGGATCCTTAAGATTGGTCTTGAATAAAATTACAGCTAGCTCTGATCACTGCGAAACTCTCCTAAGTTCTTAGCACAGCTGTTCATTTAAAAATTGAACAAAGGGTAAGTAGACTCTGCTTTATGAGTTCCTTTCACTTAGGGTTCTACTCACTTGCAACACAACTTAAATTCAATCCTTCAGTGCTATTGTAAGGAGAGTAAAGCAAATGAATAAAAATGAGTTGTCAGGGCCTCAGCCATGACCTTTCCTTTTTGCCTTTTTGAACTTTATTCTGTCTTTGATATGGATCACATGATTCCACTTGTCTCTTTCCAGGCTGTGTATATTTGAACCTCATCTCCTTCCATTTCAGAGTCCTTTGTAATTCTTTCTTGTCTGTCTCATCCTGGGCATTGCTATAGCTCCTTTCTGCAATGCCCACCACTCAACTCATAGCATCTTTCACAGAAGCTACCACGTGCACCATCCCCCTCCCCAGTTTATTTCCAACTCTGTGCTTGTTACTGAGATTTTCCTAACATTTTTCTCTGCTCTTTTCTGGTGGAGACCAAATTCTTTACCGTTGAGTGGCATATTCCTTTGGCGTCTTTTTCAGGCATGCAGAATTGAGAGCATATTCAAACCTTCATATTTTTTTCTATCAAATTCTTTTTCAGCAGTTTGAAACACTTTTTGAAAAAAAATCTATTGAAAATTACAGTCAAGAGTTCTTCAGGCCTAGGGGAATGAACTTTGCAGAGTGCCGAGGAGAATCAGCTTTCCAGACTAGTGAGCTTGCATTTGAACTCTGTCATCACTTTGAACGAGTTGCGGGATTAGTTCAGATTAGCTACCAGTTACAGAGACCACAAAGAAGTGTAGGTTAATCAGAGTAATGTTTCTCTTTCACATTAAAAAAAAAAAGAGTTACAGACAGACAATCCAGTGATCTGTGATGGTTCTGCAGTCTTAAAACAAGGCTGGTTCCATATATTCAATGTACCATACATAAGGTGAGGCCCTCAACTTATAATCCAAGATGAAGCTTCAGCCATCGCATCAAAGTGCCAAGAAGCAGAAGGAGGAAAGAAGGAAGTGAAGAGGAGGGGAGAGGCCAGAGCCTATAGTCTCATACAATAATTTTCTGAAAGCTACTGTATTCTTCTTATTACAGATCACTGCTCAGAACTTAGTGTCTGACCTCACTTCATGGGAGAGTCTGAGACCCACTGTCTTTTATTCAGTCTTATTCCCAGCTAAAAAGTGTATAGGGGAGGGTCTCACCTTTAATGAGGGGGGAAAAAAAAGTACAAAAATGAACATTGGGGTAGCCAAACATCACAGTTAGTCTAATCCTCTCCCTCTACTTTTTTTTTTCTAGTATTACCCTATAGGATTCTTAAAACTGAAAGAAATATTATACATTAAAGCATCTGATGCAGTGTGTGGCATAAGACAAGCTTTCAGTAAAGACTGGCTTGTATTCTTCCTTATTCGTTTTCTGTGAGTTACCTAGTTTCCCTGTTGCCACGTTGGTGGCATTCAAATCCTCTTTTAATATTTGGCCATTTGCCCTACTTGATGGGTTGCACCTTGGCATGGGAGAGAGACAAGGTGTTTAAATGGCAAAGAGAAATATATCACTGAATGTCAGCATTTATTTCTTCACTTAAAAATACTGTTTAGGTTAAAAATATGGCTCTTAAAATCAAAGAGACCTGGATGGGAATCCTGGTCTGCCACTTAGTATGTAGCCATAGCCTCGCTTACTCTGTTTCCTTATGTATAAATTAGGATGGTTATGAGATACTGGGAGTATGTAGAGAAAAATAAGTACATTAAATACTTAATATCATGCCTAACATAGGAGGTGGTTGCTCCTTTTAAATTTGGCCTGTGCATTCTTCCCCTCTTGATTCACCGGTTGCCAATTGTAAATATACAAGGATATATAAAGGATATACAAAGGATATATATCACATTTATGTTATATCTGTTCTTCTAGTGAGCACTGATACAAACTTTGGTACTATAGATGTGGAGTCATTGCTGTAACTGTACTTGACCATGTGGTTTAGAAGCTTTTCAAACTGCTTTGTGGGAGAGATTTGGAAAAGTTTGGAGATACTAGCTGGAGAAGCCCTAGAATGCTGTAAGCAGAGCTTAATGAACCTCTGAAGAATTTTGGTTGGAGCTCAGAAGACCAGAATGCCAATAAAAAAGGCAGGTGTTAAAAGATGAGGCTCAGGAGATTTCAAGTAGAAAGATTCCTTTGGCAGTTGAACTGCAAACCGTATGTGTTATGCTCTGCAGAAAATTTATCTACATTTTGCTCGTGTCCTGAGATTTTGCAGGAGACTGAGGGTAAAGGATGGTAGATTAATCTGGAGGAGGCAATTTCAAGGTAGCTCAACATTCAGATTATGACAGGGCTACTGTTGGGGGATCTTAGCCAACTTTATACTAAGGAGAGCAAAGAGCACAGGTGAATGATGTAAAAAGTTTTGAGTTTGACCACAAAGGAAGCACAGGTAAAGTTGGGACTGTAAAGACAGAGCAGAGGAGAGCTTAGTTGCCAAATGAATTCACATTAAAAAAGAAGCCAAATACTTCACAACTGGACAGAAGGAAACATGGCTTGGGAGAATGTGAGGAATAAGCAAGACTCCCACCCACCCTTTGCAGGCTCAACATTGCAAAAGTGGAAGACTTTGTTTTGAAAAGACAGCCCCAGGGCACTATGTGCCAGAACCTAGGGAATTGGTTCCCTGGGATTCGGAACCCAGCACTCAACCACAATTTCCGTGGGATTTGGTTCCTGTCACTCAGCCATCTGGTCACTCAGACACCTCTGCAGCTGCAGTTTAAGGGGGCCTGACTTCTGTTCCCATTGGCAGCAGACCTTGGCATAATTCAAGTGGTGTTGTTTTTAGAGGCACACAAAATGCAAGAGTTGTAGGGTCAGGGAGGCTTCCACCTAGGTATCAGGAGAAGGCTGGGGAGATCAGGCAGTGTGCCCCGAAAGGGCAGTGAATGAAGCTGTGAGAGTGTAGCTGAAAATGCTGTTGAGACCCCAAAAAGGTTGGAAAAGCCAAGAATGTAGATCATCTGAGAAAAGCTGCAACAAGTGAGCAAAGCCAACCCAAGAGGCCACGAGAGCTGCAGCCACCAGCAATGCTGTAGGTACAGGGCCACACAAGTCTTGTGGAATTCACATCTTGTCTCCACAACTTGCCCTGAGTGCTGGACGTGGAACTACCAGATTTAACATTTGCCCTGCTGGGTTTTAATCTAGCTTGGTTTCTATCCCCCCATTCCTCCCTTTTTGAATGGGAATGTGTACCGTGTGCCTTTGAATGTCAACATTGTTGAACTTACTTTTGATTTTTACATATCAGCTCAGAGTTTGCCTTAAGTCTCAGAGGAGACTTGGGACTTGGACTTTTTAGCAATGCTTAAACTGTTAGAACTCTGGCAACTCTTAGAGATGGATTAAATGCCTTTTGCATAAAGAGATGCACGTGAGTTTTCAGGGGACCAGGGAAAGAATATTATGGTTTATATCTAGATGTCCCTCCCAAAGCCCCATGTGCTCATAGGTGAGGCTTCGTGGAGGTGATTGTATCATCAGGGCATGATTCTCATCAGTGGGAGTTTATAGGTAAATGTGATGTTGGGAGGTAAAGCCAGGTTGGAGGAGATGGGTCATTGTTGGGGTGACCCATAAAGGTTATATCTCCCTTCCTCCCTCCTCCTCTGACACTGCTTCCTGGATGCCACTGTGTGAGCAGCTAGCTCTCCTCCACCATACCCTTCCACCTTGCTGTCCTGTCTTGGAGTAAATGACTGTGCAAGTACTGAAAGTTCTACAAACTGTGAGCCAAAAAAAATCCCCTCCTTAAATTGTAGTTGTCAAGTATTTTATCCCAGTAACAAGAAAAGTGACCAAAGCATGGTAGTTTTGATTTTAAAAAAACCAAAAAACAAACAGATAGCCAAGCCTTCCCCTTTAGCTTTGATTTGAATTTTTAGCTGATTCACCCAAAGAAAGAAGCTAAACTTGTATATCATCCTATTTCTTAGCAGCTGCTTATTAAGCACTTACTCTGTGCTGGAAACTGTTCCTAGGTTTTGGGGCTCCAGTGGAAAGCAAAACTACATATGGTCCTGCCCTAGTAGAAGTTGCAGGTTATTGAGGGAGACAGACAGGTGAATCAGTCTTACCTGAAAATTGCCACTATGAAAGTTGTTAGGAAGGAGATGTGGAAGTGCTGTGAAAGCATGTGCAAATGCCTTGTGCTTGGAGGCTGAATGGTGAGTTTTGGAAAGAAAAGTTGGCCTCTGGGCTACAGTAACTCATGGAGAAGGAACATGGTTTAAAATGAGCTCAAACATGTTATGAGCCTGCCTGGAGGCAGGGATCTGCAGGTTTTCAGTGCCATTTCCAGAGGAAGCATTTCATAATGTTTGGAGCCATCTTTAAAAAAAAAAAATATATATATATATATATTACACCTATTGTATAATATGATAAAATGTTGTATGATAATGTGAAAGTAACTACGTAATTCAGGAATAGTTTAATTCTTTTACAACTTACTCCTGCTATAGACTGGTAAACTTTAAAGATAGTTTCTTTTTGATATACCAAGCAAATGTATGTTAGAATGGGAGCTGTGAAGCAAGGTCTTTTCAGAGAGGGACTGGCAGTTTGATCGGTATTGTCCTTAGCAAGTAGAATTTGAAACTATGTAAACAAATGAGGAATACTGCTTACAAAATAATGGGTAGTCTGTAAAGCAACAGTAGAAATGACCTGGTAAGGGGCATGAGCAGTGTGTTCCAGAGGGCTGACTGGGCCCGTGTGCCTAGGAGGGCAGTGAAAACCCCCAAGTCCAGTCCCACTGTGGCTTTCAGGTTTGTGTAGCAGAACCCCTGTGGGCAGGGAAATACCACTGGCAGGTACATTGGTGGGGTCCATTTACCCTTGCCCTATCCAGCTGAGCCAGTGAGGAGCTGGTGCAAAAATGCTCTCATCCCGGCAATAGCCTTGAAGGAAGCTGTGCTTCCATGTACCCCCACCCGTGGTGGGGTGCTATGACTGAGTCTGGGGCAGGAGGTGTGACAAAACCCTCAGCCCTTGGCTGCAAGTTATTTCTTGCTTAGAGTAGATAAATTAAAATGAATTCTGTTGGTCTAGAAATTTTTACAAGTTCGTCTCTCTAAGCAAAACTAAATCAGTTTGTTCCTGGCCTCATTTCAGTGCCGAAATAGGCAGTCCTCCACTGAGCTCTGACTTATCTTCCAAAAGTGTTTGTGAGTCATAATGCTGCTCTTTGCAGTGCTGTGTTGTGTGCAGCGGTCAGATTCACAGGCTGCTCGAAGGTGGAAGAAACCTCACATCCACCCTCCCAGGAATGTCCTTATAACTTGGACTTCTTCCTCAGCATCCATCCTGGTAGTTGGAATTCCTCCCTCAGTGGTACACCTCGCTTATTCCACGTGGGACTTCTCGGATTCAGTCCTCTTCCCTAATGAATGTGCCTACTTCCTGCTCCTCAGGGAAGGGTCACCACAAACGTGACCTCAGATACCATCCCTGTGTCTCTACTCCTGTCCCCATCAGTCTTTCATACCTGGACTTATGGTTTGCTTGCTTGTTTGTATTCTACTCTCCTCACCCCTACCTGGATACAAGTGCTTCAAAAGCAAGGACTTTGTCTGCTCTATTGACTTATGCTTACACCTGCTATGGGATAAGCTGCCCAGGTGATACTGGGCAAATAATTTTACCCTACTGAGCATAAACAGGGATATTAATACTTGCACCACCTACTTCACAGAACAAGCACGGGCCTGGAATTAATGTTTGACCATCTTTCTTTTCCCCATAAACTTGCTATTTACTATAGCAGTGGTGGCAAACCTATGGCATGTGTGTTTTTTGTTTTTCTCTTAAGACAAAAGATGTTAATGCATGAGTCATTTTCTCTAAACTAAAACCCCAGTCAGGTTTAATTGCAGTGTTGACACTTTGCAATCAATTAAATGGGTTTTGGATTGCAGTTTGGGCACTCATTTTTAAAAGGCTCACCACCACTGACCTATAGGTTTCGTATTTTTGCAACTAACAGTGCTGTTTACCCAGTGACTGTGTCTAACTCGGAGAAACCTGGAACTCGAACTCATCCGTTTTCACTTTATTCACCCTGTAGTCCTGCTTGCACCTCTGGGAACTCATTTGTCTAGAGGCCATGCCCTTCAGGTTCCACTCAAGCCACTCTTCCTCCACAGCCCCTTCGCTGTGTCTTTCCAGGGAACGCCTAAGAAATTGTCTGTTAGCTGGTAGTTTAGTTTGTACTCTCGCCCATCTTCCGCCTCCTGATCCCCAAATTTATTGTCCACACTGCTGTCACCTTTCGAAAAAGCCAATCTCATCCCATCATTGTCCTTCCGGAGCCTCCTCTGCCACAAGGCGCAAGTTCAAATTCCTCAGTGTCCCATATAATACAGTCTTCTTTTGTTGGCTTCTGCCACTCTTCAGGTTCACCTGTTGCTACTCTGTCATAGCTGCATCCCCAGTGCAAGTACCACATACATGGTGTTCACAGTAATACCCCCATACACAACCATCCTGAGTGTCTGCTGTACAGGGAAGAAGAGTCTAGGTAGTCAGGTGGCTCCACAGCTTTGTTCTTCCCCTTTGTCTGGGGTCCTCTTGACAGTTATGCCCATCTTTCAGGATTCAGTTCAAGTATCCCTCGTCTGAAAGACCATTCCTGACATATTCCCACTGCTTGCCCAGCCCCAAGGCCTTTGACTCCTACCTCTGAGTCTCATAACAGTGAACATATGCCAGAGAACAGCTCTGCCTCTTCCTAGGTGTTTCTTCAGGATGAAGACTGTCTTTTAAAATAGGCGTGGTGGTGCATGCCTGTAATCCCAGTTCCTCAGGAGGCTGAAGCAGAAGGATCCCTTTGGAGCCCAGGCCATCCTGGGCAACTTAGTGAGATTCTGTCTCAAAATGTAAAGGGCTAGGGATGTAGCTCAGCAGTAGAGTGCTTGCCTAGCATGTGGAGGGTACTGGGTTCAATCTGCAATGAAAAAAGTAGAAAAAAGTTTTATCTCTTGGGCTTCCTGGTTAGGTATATGTGGGCTGATATTCAGTGAGCATGCAATAAATGGACATTCAGAGGAGAAATGGGGAATGAAATTCAGCATATATATTTCCTACTCCAAGGGTTCATTTCAATATTGTACTTTTGACTAGTATTTGACTAAATTTGAAAGAATATCTCTGGAGGTTAGATGCTTATTGTGCTGTTAAAAGATACCTGTTGAATAGCAAAAATACTTTGTCACTGAGCTTATGTTTATTAGACATTTGCTGGATTCAGAATTCCACATTTGGCAACTTGTAAGAGAAGTGTTAGGCAGAATTTACACTTTTCTTAAATAATCCTGACTTTGGGATTACTTTAGAAGTCAGCATTTTAGATGGTTAGCTTAGGCTCTTGGCTTACAGGTAGTCTAAAACTGTCTCTGAATATTCTTTGAGTACCCTCTGAAAGGATCTTGAAAGCCGTATGCTGTTCTCATAGATTTTTAACCTTAATGTCTAAAATTTTTATCATTGTTTTAATTGTAAAAGATATTTCCAATAACATAAATATTGATTTTTAAGTCACCCTTTTAGGTGTACCCAGTGGAAACTAAATTAAATGACTTTTTTACAGAAAGCCAAGGAGTTTACATAGTTCTTTTGGACATGGAATGCATTTCATTCCTCTTCTCTTTTACTGTCCGGTGTTGTTTTTTTGGTTTTGTTTTGTTTTGTTTTGTACTGAGACTCAAACTCAGAACCTCATGCTTTCCAGGCAGGCACTGTGCCGCTGAGCTATGTCCCCAGCCCTCATCTCCTTTAAAACTTAATTCCAGTGTATTGTATTTGAATGTCTCTGCTCGATTGCCTTATACTCCTGTGATGCATACACACAGTAATTATATTTTAAAGCTCTTGTGACAAAAAACTCTATTAAATTTCTTTCAGATTTAGTTATGGTTTTTGTTACTGTACAGCTGATCATAAGAGTAAGTATGTTAAATCTTGATGAAGGAAACAGTTGCAATTTTATTGGAAAATTATCTCTTAATGAGACATGAAGTTAAAAATGTTTTATGCATTGGTAACCATTGTTTATTGGCAGAATAAGATGGAGTTCATAATCAAATCAAGTGCTTTTTTTAAAAATATAAGTGCTTAAGAAATCTTTTCACAAAAATAAATATATGGAATGAAGGCAGTATAGTCCCAGTCTATTTTTATTTTATGGAAAAAAATTTTCATAGCAAAATAAGAGAACAATAGTTAATACACTGTATCATAATCTTAAAAATAGTTACTCAGAGTTCCTGACATAGACATAAAAATACCTACAATAAGAAACAGTAGTACAAAACTTTCTTTTCAGTGAACTAAGAAAAACTAGTACCTGTAGTATAAATGAAATAAATTAGCATATAAAAATATGTTTGAAGCAATGGAGTAGGTAATTTGGAGCATTACTTAAACTTCTCTCTAATTCCTGTATATCTTCTCTTTTATTCTTGTGTATTTTTTTGAGTTTCTCATTTTAGAGAAATCGTATATGTAAGCCTGTGTGTGACTTATTTCACTTCATGTTATGTTCTCAAATTGCATCCATCTGCCTACAAATGCCTCAAGTTTCTTTTTCTTTATGGCAGAGTGGTACTCCATTAGGCATAAATGCCACATTTTCCTTATCCATTCATCTGTTGATGGATATATACATTGTTTCCAAGATCTAGCTATTATAAATTGTGCTGCTATAAAGATGGGTATGCAGAGCCGGGCGTGGTGGCTCATGCCTGTAATCCCAGCACTCGGGAGGCGGGTTGTTGTGAGTTCGAGACCAGCCTGGGCTACAAAGTGAGCTCAAGGCCAGCCTGAACGGCATAGTGAGACCCTGTCTCAAAAACAGGGCTGGGGATCTAGCTCAGCGGTCTAAGCACCTGCCCAGCAAGCGCAAGGTCGTGAGTTCAATCCCCGGTGCCGCAAAAAAAATAAATAAATAAAGATGGGTATGCATATATCCCTGTAATATGATGATTTTTAACTCTTTTGAGAGGATACCTAGAAGGGGCATAGCTGGGTCAAATAGAATTTCTAGTATTTGTAGTTTTCTGAGGAATCTCCACACTCATTTCCATAGTGGTTGTACTAGTTTACATTTCCACCAACAATGTTAACAGAGTCCTCCGCACCCCACCCCACCCCCACAGCCTCAACTGCATTTGTTGTTACTAGATTTTTTTTTTTTTTTTTGCGGCACCGGGGATTGAACTCATGACCTTGTGCTTGCTGGGCAGGTGCTTAGACTGCTGAGCTAGATCCCCAGCCCAGTTTTTTTGAGACAGGGTCTCACTATGCCATTCAGGCTGGCCTTGAGCTCACTTTGTAGCCCAGGCTGGTCTCGAACTCACACCGATCCGCCTGTCTCAGCCTCCCGAGTGCTGGGATTACAGGTGTGAGCCACCACGCCCGGCTTGTTACTAGATTTTTTGATGATTGCCAAAAAATGAGGTAAGATGAGGTAAGACAATAGCCTATTTTTTGAACTACTGAGTGTAAGCTAACAAAAGTTACCTAGTGATTGAACACAAAACTGATTGTCTGTGTCCTATTGCTGGCAACTTGATTAGGTTCTCTTCTGATATCATTCTAAGCAAAATAATTGAAACTTTCCTCTAAGATAGATTTGCTTCTCAGTCTTGCAAGTCTTTCATTTTATCAACATCTCTAACCCTTTTTTTCAAAATGACCTTTTGCTTGGTTACCTAAAATTTATACACACCAAAGCCAAATACCTTGAGCTAACTCCTAAGAAGTGAGTGTTTACCCATGTTAGTAATATGTAAAAAAGATAAATTTCAAAAGGGGACAAAGGGAAAGAACTGGAAAGAACCAGCAAAGCATCAGATGTTTGGAAAGAGATACTTTCAGGCAATGCTAGTTGATGATCCAGAGAGAGATGCCTCTAGAGTACCTCTTCGTACAAAAAAAGACCCCAGACCTCATAACCTAGCTTAAAGGGCACTTGTTTGGATGGCTTTAAAGAAGTATCCTCTGTGATCAAATTATCCTTCAGTTCTAAGGGGTAAAAGGTCCCTGGAAGGCCAATTTAAAGATTTCCTCTTGGTGGAGGGACATTCAGTAGGAAAAGAACATGGTTACAGTATATCATTTTTTTCAGTATATCCAGTAGAATCTCATTGGATACCAGAGTGATTTATCATCATCGTACATTTTAGGAACACATGAACAAACTCTTCTAGAACAGGCAGAAATTATACTGTGCTTTCGATACTTATTATTAGACTAGATACTACAAGAACTTTGGCTAAATCACGGCGCTTAACTGACAGTCATCTGGGTGAGTGGGGGATTGATATCTAAGAAGTATTTTTTTTCTCTAAGAAAAGTCTTAATCGTGAAAACAAAAATGCTTAACATTTTATTGAAAATACTAATTTCTTCCCTGAAGGAGATTATGAAACACGGCATGCAAGAATGTTTATTCTCAGGCTAAAGTTGGGACCTTCTTTCTGTGGAGTAATGCAGTCCGAGAAAGGCTGAGCAGAATAGTTTGCAGTTGACCTGACTGTTGTCCTGTTGAGTCAGGAGACTTTCCTAGGGTCTCCCAGTTCCTGCACATTCTGTTCCTTGAGTCAGAGATCACTTTGCAGCCATTCCTCACTGTCCCACTCTTCTCCCCAGGTTATAGCAAATCTCTCCTGCAACCATAATGGGAAGCTACACTACATCATTAGTCATATCACTTCGAATACTCTATTGGTATTCACATTTATCGTCCTCATGACATGCAGGACATGGGCCAGGTATTAGCCCTATAATACAAATGTGGAAACTGAGTTCCATAGGGGATACATGACTTATCTAAGCAAATGTCATACTTAGTGACTAACTCAAATCCTGATAAAGTGACTTTTCCTATGATATATTGCCTGGTTCCTTTTTACAGATTGTTGTTTTATAAAAGACACTAAGGATTTAGAAACTTCCTGCAAAGTGAGATTAAAAGTCAATGAAATAAATATGTTTGTAAAATACCTAGTATAGTACATAGCTCATAGCAGACTCCTAGATTTTTAAACAAGAAAATGTATTCAAATCTTTGTTCTGATGTGCTTCATTTTCCGGATTTTAAAAAATTCATTCAACAGATTTTTTTAAAAGCATTTAATATGTGCTAAGTGTCATACTGGTCACTGGGGATACATTCAATAGTAAAGACAATAACGAAAATCCATGTGTACCAAATATCATAAGACATGCTATGAAGAAAAAGTAGAATGAAGGACTGTTTGTTAGAGTAAATATCACAATTTGTCATGGTATTCTGAAGTGGAGTGGAAGAGACCCTAAAGAGTATGTGTTAAGTGTTAGTCTTTTCTATTCCAGATATCCTTGAGGCTCTTTCCTAGAATACACACATGCTCATGTACATAAAATTCTAACATACTTTGCAGTCATCCTTATAACCTCCTCTCAAAGCTGATGTCTTTGTTCTACTTATTTTATTTTATTGATAAGACTTTAAGGTTGAGAAAGCTGAGGTAAAAACTGCCTAGGGTATTATAACTAGTGGTTAAATCAAGGATCAGAAATTTTCACAAAGTTGTCAGTTGTCTTCTTCATTAAAATCTGTAAGTAGCATAAGTGAAATAAACCAAACTCACATGTGTAAATAAACCAAACACCACATCCTCTCCCTAGTGTAAGAAACTGAAAGACTCAATAAGATACAAAATTCCCGATAAATGTGGGGGAAAGGTTCTGAAGTCCAATGTAGCTTTTATTCTTTGATTTGATTGGTTTAAGTCTCTTTTCTACTGTTTGATTGCAATATGTGAGAAGAAAGGAACAGCTTTTTTGAAGAAAACAGGGGACATTAAGGTAGCCATTGTTGGTTTCTTGTTGTCTGATTTGATGGCCTGTAATGCTTTCACTCTTTTGTTTTATCTGGTTTTGTGTTATTTTGTTTTGTTTGAGTTTATTGTCTGTGAATGACTGAACAACCATTTCAAAGAAGGCAAAAGACATTAGAGTAGCCATTGTTAATCTCTTGTTGTTATGTTTTGAAGACCTGTATTGCTTGCAGTGTTCTGTTCTGAAATGCTATGTTGTGTTTGACTCTTCTGTTTTGTTTTGTTCTATTCTCTTTAAAATAAAATTTAAAAAATCTGTAAGTACCTGGAGTGTCAAGTTCTCTAGAGGCACCAAGGTCAGTGGCTTTGACCTTTGTTAGCCAGGTATAAAAGCAATTATGATTTATAAGAGCATTCCCTGATTATGGTTTTGTTTTTTTTTTAATGCACTGCTATAGTTTGAATGTCTTTGCCCACCCCCACAAGGTTCATTTGTGGAAATCTGATCCCCAAGTTGATAGTGTTGAGAGGTGAGGTCTTTGAGAGGTGATTAGATCATGAGGATAAAGTTCTCATAAATGAGATTGCTGCCCTCATAAAAACAGAACAACAAAAAAGCCTTTTAGTTAGCTGTTTATAACTACAACAAAATATCTGAGGCTGCTAACTTCATGAAACTTACTTAGTGTCTTGGTTACTTTTCTTTCATTGCTGAGACAAAATACCCGACACCCAAAGTGAAAGAAGGAGAGGTTTATTTCTTACAGTTTTGGGGTTTCAGTCCATATCCAGTTGGCTCCAAAGAAGGGTGACGTGGCTGAGGGGGCAGCTGTTCATGGCAGCTCACAAGCAGCAAGAGCAAAACAGAGCAGAAGAGCAGCAAAAGAGCAACCCAAAACATGTCTTCTTCCCTCCCTTATATAGTTTGCAGGCTCCACCCTTGGATGCCTGCAGCACTCACACTGATAATCCCAGCGCTAATCCCAGCACTAAACCCAGCACTAGGCAATGA
>RJWT010032192.1:0-14192 GCA_004365215.1 Cuniculus paca | reverse complement strand
TTCTAATTACTGTGAGGTGATATTTCAATGTGAATTCGAGTTGCATTTCGCTGGTAATTATGGATACCAACCATTTTTGCATATGCTTAATGGCTATTTTCGTGCATTCTTTAGAGAAATGTTTATACACACACTTGGCCCATTTTTAAATTGACTTATTTGGTTTTTTAGTTATTCAAAATCCTTTCTTTTAGCTACTTTGAAATATATAGTACATTATTATTAACTACAGTCAACCTGTGCCACTGGACACTAGAACTTGCTTCTCTTGTCTACTTGCTTTCTGTGTGCCCCTTGACCAACCTCTTTTCATTCCCACACCCCAGTCCCACACTTCACATTCTCTGGTAAACAACCATTCTACCTTCTATTTACATGAAAAACACGAACTAACTCTGTTTTAAAGGGAGAGTTTGAGAGTAAGTTTGTCTTTCTCTGTTCTTCTGGCATGTGAAGATGCTATTCCTCCCTTGTCAAAAAAAATTACATCTCTCTCTCTCTCTATATATATATATATCTTAAAGCAGAGCAGCCCTCATCTGACACCACAACTGCAAGATCTTGATCTTGAACTTTGTAGCCTACTGTTCTTTATAAGTTACTCAGTCTGCTGTATTCTGCTCTATTAGCCCAACTGGACTAAGACAAGAGTACAATGTAAATATAACCTAAAAGAATGTTATCCATTGTTGTCATTACTTTGTAGGAAGAGTATCAACCTACCTACTAAACACAAGTGGAGAGGAAATAAATTGACTTGATTTAAGTGATTATAATAGATTTTTCAATTCAGGTCATGGTTCTCTGAATATTTAGACTACCATGTGATAAATACTGAAGGGTCACCAACTTCACTAACTTGGCAAACTATAGCTTATGAACCAAGTTCAGTCTACCACTTGCTTTTTTTTTTTTTTTGAAACCAAACAAAATAAAACAGAGTAGAGTCAATCACAACAAAACAATGAACATGATACATGACTTCTAAACAGAGTAAAAACCAGTCGATAATGGCTACCAAAATGCCTCTTGTTATCTACAATATACCTGTCCATACCATCAGGGATGAGTAAAATCAAATAAAATACAACAAAATAAAACAGTATAAAAAACAAAAACAAAACAAAACAAACAAAGCAGAACAATGTAAGCAATGCAGAACTTCAAGATACTAGTAAAACAGCAGTGGCTGCCATAATGCTTCTTGTTATCTTCAGAATAGTTGCCTACACCTTCAGACATACTACAATCAAACAACACAGAATAGAGTAAAATCAATCAAAACAAAACAATGAAAGCCATACAGGGTTTCTAAACAAGATAATTGGACATCTTCGATGGCTGCAATTATATATTTTGTTATCTTTAAAACAGCTGTCCAGGCCATCAAGTAAAATAAAATAAAAAAAATCAGAATAAAACAAAACTAATCAGAACAATGAAGACACTATGAGTTTCAAATCATGATAATACATTAACAGTGACCACTTCCTTCCCTTTTTAGGTAGTTCCTCCCCTTTGACTTTCCCAATATGTATTGTGCATTTTGGATCCCACTAACTCCTTTAGTTTGTTATGCTAGGGAGGTAACACGAAATTCACCTATGTAACTCCGAACCATTTCAACCAGTTGCCTCTATCCACCTACATGAGCCTTCAGATTATCTTCCTTTAGAGCTGAGTAGGTTTCCACCACATAAAATACTATGTCTTTCTTATCCATTCTGCAATTAATGGGCAGGCTACCCCTATTATTTTTTTTCCCCCTCTGGCTCCCTGTCACATAGGGCATTGTTCTCTCTCCTTTGACTTTCAGTCTGTGAATTTTCTTTCTAGTTAAATGTGTTTCTTGTATGGAGCATATTGATGGATCCTGTCTCCTGATCCACTCTGCCTGTATTTCTTTCTATTGGTAAATTGAGGCCCTCTTGCCCTGCATTATCTCTGCCATGCTATTTTCCTGCCATTGGCTCCCTAGTTTTCCTCTTCCTTCAATTGACTGGCCCCACTTCATGGTCCCCCTCTGCTGTTGTTCCTGGGACCGTAGTCCTTTTTATCTCTCTCTAGAATGTCCTTAAGTATTCTTTGTAGGGCTGGTTTGGTGGTCATGAATTCCTTGAGCTGTTCTTTGTCATGCAAGTATCTTGTTTCTCCATTAATTTGGAAAGAAAGTTTTGCAGGATACATCAGTCTGCATTGGAAGTTGTTTTCTTTCAGGACTTGCAATACTTCACTCCAGACCCTTCTTGACTTGATGATTTATGTTGAGAAGTCTGCCGTGATTCTGATGGGGTTTCCTTTATAGGTGATCTGTTTCTTTTCTCTAACAGCTTTTAATATTCTATTCTTGAGTTGAATTTCTGGGATCTTGATTATTATGTGTCTGGTTATAGATTTGTTTTGGTTATAGCTAACTGGAGTTCTCTATGCCTCATTTATTTGAATGCTACTTCCTTTTTCCATGCTTGGGAAGTTCTCAGAAATTATTTCTGTAAATAAAGCCCTGATGTCATTTTTTCTTGACCCCTGCTTTTTCACTCACATTTTTAATTCTTAAGTTATACTTCTTTGAGTTATCTAGCAGCTTTTGAATTGTTACTTCCTGAGTCCTTGTTATTTTTAAGAGATCTTTCCTTTCACGATCACAAGCTGCAAAACTGTCTTCAAGGTTTAAAAGTCTAGCTTCAGTTTCTTTCAAGTGAATTTTCCAGCTTTCAATGGAGTTCTTAATTTTCTGGATATCTCTTTGAATCTGTTTCATGCATTCTAAATCTCTCTTATATTGTTCATTCATGGTGTCCCTCATTTTCCTATGCTCCTGTATTTTTTTTATCTGTGTCTTCTTTAAATCCACTTAGTATTTCTTTTATTATGGTTTTCATTTCTTCTTTTACCTGGGATAGAATTTCTGTTCTAATTTCTCTTATAGCTTCATGAAGTTGTTTCTTCACTTCAGTTGACATCGCTTCAGTCATATCAGGTGTGTGATTCTCGATCTCCTCAGTGTTCACCTCTCGTGGACTAGTGTTGCTTGAATTGGATGCCAGAGATTGCCTTCTGCCTTCTCATCTTGGCATATTCCTGATTTCTTCCACACACCTGGGTAGTGTGGTCCCAGGCACCCCGGTACTGGCCACAACTTCTCTAAAGCAAGACTGTTCAGCTTTTCTGGCCAGTGCTGGCTACCAACATCCAATGGTGGGTGCCCGTGCCTCTGCACTGAGCTGGGTACCAAGCCACCCAGAGTATGCATGGGAGCAGACCTGCAAATCTAAGCTGTTTAGGAACCTACATGATGTTGTCTGAAACACACATGGGAGCAGACCTCGGGCCAAACAGCTTTTGCAGTTCCACCCACAACCTGGAGCTTCCAGATGACTGTTTGGTTTTTCTGGCCTGGGTCCAAGCAACTTCCACAGGTCTGCCCACAACCTGGCACTGCTGGCAGAAGTGGGTAGCAGTCTTGGCCCCAGGCATAACCTGCCTGACTCCAAGATAGTGCCTGGCCAATCACTCTCTCCCATGGGGGGATCAAGTCCCCTGCACTCACCGCCAGTCAGCATAGATCTCCACATTCACCACTCTCCTTCACTCCTGCGCCTCTCCACAGAGACCTCTGGGGTTGACCGACCATGTGTCTCCAGGCTCAACAGCCCTTCCCACAGGGTGCGTCCAGCTCCAGGCTAAGGCACTGCCAGTCACCACCTTCTTTAAATTCTTTTTATTCTCTTTGTGGGCTTCAGTTCATATTTTAGATTCTTCCTGGGTCCAGGGGGCCCACTTCCTTCCTTCTTGTCCTCTCCATGATGTTGTATTCCAGTATCTGAACTGTTTCTCTCAGAGAGACTGTTTACTCTGCTGCTTAGTGTTCTGCCATCTTTCTACCACTGGCTTTTGTAAATAAAGTTCTATTGGAATGCCGCCACCCTCATTCATTTACATATGTATTACTTTTCTTGGGCTTCAGTGGCAGAATTAAAGGCTATAACAGAACTCTTATGACTCAGCATTAAAATATTTACTAGCTAACCCTTTACAGGAAATCTATTGCCTAGACCTTACAACATTTTATATTGAATATTTTATTATATTTTGAACTCATCCCGAAATAGAATAAATTATAAAACCATTATCAAAACATATAAATTCAGCATATTGCAGATACAAGTTGCATAAGATAAAAATTTTAGCATGTCACAACTTTGGCAGGCATTAAGTCCAAGAGAACCAGTATAAGGTTTTGCTATAATACTGCTTTTCTGTAGCAATACTTTATTTTTTAGAAGTTGATATGATATAGAAAACTTTCATTATATAGGATATTTTCTTAGCATATGCCTACTATTTACAATTAGTGTAAATTGTTGTTATTTTTAAACCTATAAAACTTAAGGACATAAAAATTCAGTGATATAATGAACTTGTCTTTTGGGCTGATTTCCTAAAACACTTTTGGGAAAAAAACATCCACTCCATTGATTCTTTGGGAAGTAAATCACAAAGCTCCAACTCACTCATTAAAGTGTCAACTTGGAGCATGAACAAGTGTTCATCATAGTCTCAGGAATTTATATGAATATTGGTGCAGATAAAGTTGTTTCTTCTATATGAGACCACAATTTGTAAAGACAACATAAAACCTGGGCTTCCTGAAATGCCTGCCTGAAGTTGAAGCTACCCTTACAACAAGAAATGTATAGATTATTAAAGGGACAAGAATTTAATGCAATTATAAGAATCTCTGCAACAACCACTAGACAACTTCCTTTATTTTAATTAATGTAGTTGACTTAGGTCTCTGTTTTTCTCAATTTAAAAACAACTAGTTAATCCAGAGTGCAAGACAAATTTCTTCTCTGTGCTTTCTGTTATTTCTTATATGTATTAATTTGCTAATTTCTCTACACCTAAAACTTTATTATTCCTTTGCAATGATATCTTTACATCAGAACATAAGAGAATAACTAAATGATGTGAAGTACATAAAAAGATTTATCATAACATATGTTGTAGGACCCTAAAATACAAATTTAGACAGTTGATATTAAAATGTGCTCATGAAGTTTTTATGACTTAGCTTAGAGTTGGAAATCTGCTCAGAAATTTCAAATGGTATGAACAACAAGGGTGTGACCAGGATTTCCTGGTTCCACAAATATAGTATGAAATCTCCATTGATAGAATGTAGCGTATCAGTTCTGGATTTGAAATCATGTTCATTCACTCATAGAGATAGTGATGCACTATGCTAGTTGCCCAATTTGAAACCGTAAGTATGTGTGCAAGCATATTCTTAGTTCTAAACCTTTGTTAACAGACTGTTTTAGTTAAGTTCATGCTGCTATTATAAAATGCCTGACACTGGGTAATTTATAATGCACAAACATTTAATGGCTAATACTATTAAGGATTGCAAATTCAAGATTGAGGGACTTTGGTCTGCATCCTTACATGTAGAAAGGGAAGAAAGGGAAGAAAGAGAAAGGGTGAAAGAATAGGGGAGCATACACATCCTTTCACAAAGAATTAACTCTCAGGACAATAGCATTAAACCATTTTTGAGGACAGAGTCCTCATGGTTTATTCATTTCTTGCAGTTCCATGGTCTTAACACTGTTCCGTTGGTGACTGAGTTTTCAAAACACACTTCTGGGGTGGGGCATAGTCAAACCATAGAAGTCGCTAAAGCAGGATCTTCAAATATCACCTCCGAGTTCAAAAAACCTATAATTTAACTTGAGAGATGAGATGTTTATGCACAATAATAAAATGAATTCAACAGAATGACAGGTTGTCTATATGACTTAATTTCAATCACATTTAAGAAAATTTCTGTTCCAAACAAAATTCTCACAAACATGACCAAACTACCTGGGTAGCTTTACTTCTACAGAGCTAATACCTTAAAAGTCGATGACACAGGCTGACTTACTTGCTCATTAAAATATACGTCACTACTGAGAAATTCTTCTATTTATAAAATTGTAGGGGACAAGGGAGGAGTAAAAAAATTACGCTAAGAACAATTAGTTTAAATCACAGTTTTATTTGAGGAAGACACAATAACCACAATAAAGCAAGACCAAATATCAGTCAGATTCTGAAATAGGACTCTACTAGCAATTTGTATTAAAAAAAGAGAGTGAGAGAGAGATATCAAAAAATCTAATAGACCATGGAAGTGAAACAAACCTTGGTGAAAAGATATCCAAATAAAACTGCAGCATTACTATAGGGAAGGCAAAAAAAGAAAGGCTAATAGTTATTGCAACTCATGTCCCCCAAAGCTAACCTACTTCTGGAGCAGTCATGTTTCTCTGAAAAGTAGCCAGATATTACAGAAAATATTGTGAAGGTTTGAAACTCACCTGAGGAACTGGGGAACATGGCTTTATTGAGGATGGAGATTTTCCAGCAAGATGGCATCAGAGTTCTGATATTTGGCAGAGGCCCTGGGCTACTAACGCAAAGCCGAGAGCTCCCCTGTTTCCTATCCTCAGAAAGCAAGGCCTCTTGCCAAATCTTGCCAACTCGTTATCAGGAGGACAGACTGACATTTCTGGGGAAAACAAGTCAACCTATGAAAATTTTAAGGGATTCTGATGATCCTTTCTTGAAATTCTACAGACTAAAACAGCAGGGGCAGAAACTATTACTGCTAGTTTCACTAGGTGTGCATGGGGAAATCCAGGCATAGGTCACTTGCAACTTGCCCAGGACCACATGGTAAAGGAAAAAGAAACAACAATGTTATTAAAAATTGCCGCTGAAGCCGGGTGTGGTGGCTCATGCCTGTAATCCGAGCACTCAGGAGGCTGAGACTGGAGGATCCTTGTGAGTTCCAGACCAGCCTGGGCTACAAAGTGAGTTCAAGGCCAACCTGAATGGCATAGTGAGACCCTGTCTCAAAAAGACAAGGGCCAGGAATTTAGCTCAGTGGCCTAAGCACCTGCCTGGCAAGTGTGAAGTCATGAGTTCAATCCCCGGTGCTGCAAAAAAAAAAAAAAAAAAAAAAAAAAAAAAAATATATATATATATATATATATATATATATATATACACATATTGCTGCTGAGATACTATAAAACAATGCTTCTTAAGCAGTCCATTTTTATTTTAGGCTCAGGAGAATTTCTCATCAATTTCCTTTTTTGACCTTTGTTGGCATTAAATATAAGGATCTACTTTTGTACCATTCTGAACTTTAAATGTTGTTTTGTAATCATTTTAAGAGAAAAATTCCCAAACATGTATGTACATTATTTTGCCTCTCTCTTGTGAAATGACTCTAGAAGATGCTAAAACATGGACATCATTCATTAATAGTCTCATGACTTGTCATACAGAAATATCTTGATTGAAAATAAATAAATTCCTGTCATAATAGAAAGTTAGGTAACAGTGAGACAAATAGGAATATAAGCATTATTATTAATAATTTTTATTCAACATTGGGTACAAAATCATTTAAGAAGTGAAGATAACAGCAAGGTAAAGTAGAAGAGTAACATAAGCATATGACAAATGTGCTAAAAACTTTTCGTTTTAACATATGAATACAGATATTGATTTAGATGAAAAATTTCAGCTTTCCTGACTTTCTCATCATTAAGGATTTTGTTGTCACCATTTGAAATTTACCAAAGTATCAGGTTCCTATGATTTCTTTTTTATTGATTGATATTTATTGTGGCAACAAACTTAACATAAGATATACCTTCTTAATTATATAACCATATTATAGTAAATCACTTTATGTCTGTTAGGATGACCATTATCAAAAATCCAAAGACAAGAAGTCTTGGTGAAGATTTAGAGACATTGGGAATTTGTAGACTGAATTCAAATGCATAATGCATAGTGATAGCCTGCATGTCCATTGATACTTGAATGGACAATGAGAATATGATATATACATAAAATGGAATATTAGTCATTCTTTAAAAAGAAGAAATCCTGCCATATGTGACAATATGCACAAATTCCTTGGCAAATGTACTAAATGAAATAAATCTGTGAAGCATTTTTGCTGTTGTTTTTGTTTTGGTAATTTTTTTGTTTTGAGAGAGTCTCATATTATCCAGGCTGGCCTTGAACTCAGTCTTTCTCCTGTCTTGGCTTTAGCTGGGTTTAGAGGTGTACGCCATTGCATCTGGCATTTTATTAGCCATACTGAGTTTCTCTTTCTGTTTAAAATATACAATGTATTTTACATTCACAAAATTCATGCTACTGTACTAATTCCATGTGACCTAGAATAAAGGTGTTGGAGTTACTTTCTAACAGCAATAATAAGTTGAAATAAGCTACACATATGCATTCTGTTATTTACTTATTCTTATTTAGAGTGCTATGTCTGAAATATAGTTAACTGTCTGGATGGTATGTGCGTTAGTTAATTTTTCTTGACCATTGTGTCAAGTATTGCATTTAAAGTTGTTTTACCTAATTTATCCCATGAGTTTAGGATAATTACTATCCCCCTTTTACAGACAAAAAAATTTAGGGTTATTCAGGCTACTGGATTCATTCAATGTGTCATCAAGATTCGAGTATTTGTCTTAATATCTGATTTGAGCTGCTCTAAAAGCTGCTGTGCTTGTCCTGAAGTCATGAGGATGGGTCTGTTTGTGGTAAATTAATGATTGATCCAAAATTTTCACTCTTTTATAAGAGAATGATTCTTCCACAACTGTGCCAAGACCTCACAGTGGTTGAAACATACTTTTTTTTACCACTTGGTCTTGTCTTTCAGCATGTAGTTTGATTTGGCCATTGGGATGTTAATAGAAATGAAGGTGGAAAAGACTTGCATTGTATTCATGGATAATGCTTGTACCATTTTGCTGTAATGATCTCCCAAGTGAATAGTATACTCTGTGCTGCCTTTAGCAGATTAATCTAGGGCAGAGCCATGTGCCCACTGCCTAGGGCCAAATCCAGCTGGCTTGCACCATAATCAGAATTTCCCACCTAAGCCCAGCCTATGTAAACAGAACTACTTACTGTTTTAGGTCACTGAATTTGGGGGTGATTTGTGACACAGCTGATACATTGTGACAGTAACTGATACTCTGCTGTTGCCACCCACTCTCACTGCCACCATCACAGGTGAAGAGTTGATAACAGAGTGGTTGTTTCAAAGCCATTCTGGAGCTTAAGGACACAACATCATCATGCCTTGCTACAAATCCAAAGCTGACTTTGTGTATCTTGTCCTGAGTTTTTCCTATTGCTTCTGAGGTATGAGTTGTCTTGGAAATTAATGGGTCTCTACACCCCACATTTGCACAATTGCATAGGGATAAACCTTGACCACTGAGTGGGAAATGAAAGTGGGAAAATAAATTTCTCTCCCTTTGTCCCTCTCCCATGAATAAATTATTGAGGGCGGGGTAAGACAGGAGGGGTAATGAGAGAGAGAGAGAATATCAGCTTATGCTATGGTTTTTTGAAGATATCCTAGGAAGTCCAGGTATCAGCACAGCTATAGCCCACTCCATGTGGCATTTTGTCTTTTATTTTTTAATAAATCTGGGCTGAAACAGAAAGGCTGTTTTTTGCAAGTTCAGAAAATATGTGCAAGACTTTGTACTGAAGATTTGTTCTAAAACACAATACTAAAAGTCTATATTATATCATATTACTTTAAATTGTTTTAAACTAAAAATAAAATGAAAACTACTTTCCACTAGTTTAGTTATTAATCATTTTCAGATTGGCAAGACTGGATATAACAAATTCGAAGGTAATTTTACATGATTTTTTTCCTTTCTTAATATTTATAAGTCATAAATATCACAGTAAAGGAATTTTGAACTTCACCATGAAGTTCAAAGACTTTCTGCTAGTTGATTTTTTTCTATCAAAAATAAAGGAAATTATGGTTAAATGAACTTTCTCTTGAGTTAGTAGAATTTTGTGCTTTTTGGGGTGTAAAATTCAGTTATCACATCAATGACTTCAAAAGGATTCTTTTAGATATATCTTGTAAATGAAACCTAAAACTCAACTATTTTCAGGTAAAGTCATCCTATTAAGAAATTCTTCTGGCAGAAAATAAATGCAAGAGGTAGAAGATGATGAAGGAGAGGAGTGCTGACCATGTATTAGATGAAGGCACTCATTTTCTTCCTGTAGCATGTACATTCTTCGTGAAAATGTTATGTTACGATAGGATCAATGCACAATTATTGTGAGTTTGAGATGGTTTACTATCTTCATGAGAAGAATGAGGAGGGAAAACTTCATAGCAGCACGTCGTCATGTATCATTTCATAGTGATGTTAGCCCAGTTGATCTTACTCCATGATTCCTGACCCTGGCTGCAAATCTGGACCCTGTGAAAAGTTTCTGAAATGCAGATTCCTTGGCTCTGGTACAGACTCCCTAGAACACAGGGTAAGCAGAATCACACTCACAGGCCACCTAGGATAGGGGAATTGGAGATTATGGGGTGAATAAAAATACGTTTCTGTTTTTATTGAAATTCACATGACAAAAAGACTAATTTTGTGGGTAAGATATTTTATGTACTCAGTTGTGTAATTTTTGTCTTCATCAGTGTTTGAGCTCTTTTTGTTTTGGATTGTTTTTATTTTGCTTTTATAGCATCAGCTTCTCAGTTCCATTGAGGGAATTAAAGAAAAAGAATTAAGTCTGTGATTTTAAAGATAAAATGCATTATTTTTGGGGGATTTAAGCTTGATAGTATGAGGTGATGTTTAATATTTCTTTTAATGAAAGCACAATTTAATGTGCCTATTAAATGACAAGTATTATGTTAAGCATTATTTAAGTAAACTCAATAATTAAATAATTTGCAGCGATAATCACTAGATTTCATGACTTTGAAATTAAAAGTACTCAAAAGGAGTTACAATCAAAATGGAAATAATAGTAATTCTTTTCAGAATTTACATATGATCAAATCATTGTGCAGTTTTGGATTTTGGGTTTTTTTTTTCCTCCTTAAAATAAAGGACAGATCTTTCTTCTTGTACTGTAAAATGTGTGGAACTGTTTTTTTTTTTATAGCTCTATCATTTGAAAAGTAAATTATAATCACAGTTTTCAAATACATTGAAACACTTGTTTTCAGATTCATATAGACCAACAAAAAGGTTTATATCCTATTTTACTTATAAAAACAATATTTTTAGAAATATATTACCATAATGGTCAGTTCATTTTATTTTTATATGGGTATGCCATTCTAAACCTTTCACTGAAGCACTTTGCATCTCATATCATCGGTCATCTATAACACGTTATGCGTGGTGTTGTAGTTCACAAAATGATTGTTTTGGGTAAACATCAAAGCTATTTGCTAATTTCATTTTACTCATGGAAAGCAAATAAAAAGCCACCCCCTTACACATCTGGTTCCATTTCCAAATTAGATCATAAATGAGTAAATTAAAATATTCACATCCATTCTCTGCTATATTAGATTGAATTCAGAAGATAGTTTGAAATATTGGGATGTATATTTTTGATAGAATGTCAGCTAACAGTGTAGTTGTCTATATTTTATACCAAACTGACAACAATTGAGGCAATATTCTCAAATAGTTAAAAAAAATTTCCCAAGTAAGACATGATGATTCCTTTCCTGATCCCTACATGATAAAACTTTTTAAAAAGTTTAACTTAATATGATATCTCAATTTCAGTAGTTTCATCTTCCTAATGAGAAGACACTGTTACTATTTTAAACTTACACTGATTTTCCAGTGATACACATATCATTACATTTTTTGTGAAATATATCTTACCATATGTTCTACATTCACAATGACTTAACGTTACCTTATTTTTTGACTCATACACTTAAAACATTAATTTCCTCCAGAAAGCATAAATTCTCAATGGTTGAACTGTAACATCTATATAGAAAAGGATACCTTTGTATCTTTTCCATGTCAAGAGAAAGCTGTCATCATTCAAAATGATATTTGCTGGATATTCCTATATAAATAGTGTTTGTTGTTGTTACTGTTAGATTCAGAGCTTACTTTGTGATTTTAAATTTCTAAGAATTCTACTGTGGGTGTTCACTGTGTTCTCCATGTCACACCTGCCCACTTTCTTGAACACCCCAATTTAGGAAACCTTTGTTTTTTCACCATCTTAAAATAATTCTGCTCTTCTCTTCAGAGGTATACAATTTTTTTCAATTTTCAGTGATTCCACAACTCTCTGATGTCTATTTAAACATAATGCCTTAAATTTATCTCATGTTTTCTGGTTATTGCAGGAGGATCATTGCTTGTTGTGACCTAATTCATCTTACTCAGTAGTGGACTCCATCTTAATATTTTAAAATTCCTACATCATTTAATCACTTTATAATTCATCACCATCTATTTTAAATTCCAAAAAAGCAGATTTTTATGTATTTATTCATTGGAATAAATTTCTCTCTTTTATTGAAGAATTTTAGAATAAATACTCATGTGACATTATTTATTGTCCTGTTACTTTTTTATTACTTTCTCTTTTTGGTTTTCTTTGTACTTCCTTTTAAAAAAATCTCTTATTGGTGTGAGTTACATTTTCTTGATGAATAGCACTGATGTAAAACACTGAATGACAACTTTTTATTTCCACTTTCACACACACAAAGGGTGACAGTTATATATGTTTATTATATTTCCATTAGCATCCCTGGAACGTAATTATCATGCTTGAAGTGTCTTCTGGATGTGTGCTTTAATTTCATATTTATTTTTTCTTATAGACACTTCAATTAATATAAAAAACCGTATCTATATTGCTAACATGTTATCCTTCTTACATTTTTCAAAATTGTCATTTTTGTCAGTCATGAATCATATTTTGATAGAAAGATGCGTTCATCTCTTATCTTCTAGTTCAGAATTCCACTCGAAGCATCTAATTTACCAAATGACCTTAAACCAAAGTTCTCCTTTTGTCACAGACACGAACACTCTGGAACATGCCTGTCAGGTGGGCAGTCTTTAGATAAAAGGAGTTCGTAGGAGCCTCTGCTGAGAAAATGTGCTGATTTCTTAGAGCCAAAGTAAAAAGTTTGGAAGGATACTTGTCCTCTAAAAGCACTTATAATAAAGGAAATATTCATGCTAAGTGAATGCATGGATGAGTTAAAATGATTCTTACTGATATCTAAAACTTTAGAATATATCCCGGAGTTTCCCCTATTTCTGTGCTACTGAAAATCTTAAACATTAGAATTCAATTTTGTCATAAAATGATCCTTTCAAATAAGGCTGTCTTAAACATGAATAATATGCTTGATGAATATTTACTGATTTGATTTGAAATTAACCATATCTCCATATTTCCTGGATACTTTCTTAAATAATAATTTATATAGCTTTACAAATGTAGCAAGATAATCAAAATGTTAATCTTTGAAAATTATACTCACTCATTTTATTAAATCAAAAATATTAAGTAGCTTACAGGAAAATTTGTTCAAGCTATTGAGGCCATAGTAGTAAGCAAAATAATAATGTCCTCGATCATTTAGTGTCTAGTGGGGTAGGCAGACATCAGTCATAAAAATACTGCAATTAGGTAACAATTCAAAGGTTATTGCATCCTCCCATGAAAGAATTCTCATTTCAGCAAAGAGGAAACAAGGATGTCTAGTAAAGCAAAACCCCCTCAAGAAGATTACTTAGAATTGGTACTGAGAATAAGCCCTCTTACTTCCATCCTTTGTGTTCTGGGTTAGAGAAACACCACGATGTGCCCTAAGCTTGCTGGTCCTCCCATCCCTGCACTAGTGCTTTGGTCCATCTCAGAAGCTTGCCAGCCTTTGACTGCTGAAGCAGCGTATGGTAGAACAAATGGATTCTTTCGTGTGAAGCAATGTCAATGCAAGATCACAGGATGATTAATCTGAGTCCTTGGGCTACCTGCCCAAGGTTTTGTGGGCAGAAGAAAAGAACTCATAGCTGGAATATGCATCAATCCCAGAAAAGAGAAATTGTTGCCTCTTCCAGGGCAGAAGGAATCACATGTAATCAACTTGTCATTGAGAAGCTAGGTGGGCTGTTAAAAGGATGGTAGGATAAGGAATATTTGTGGTCAATTTTTGCTTTCATTAAATTGGGCATTTAGCAGCAGCAGCACACATTCAAGCTGCATAAGGGGAAAGAACATACTGTTGTGTGTATGCATACCTTCCATCCTCATCACCA
>RJWT010032191.1:0-14187 GCA_004365215.1 Cuniculus paca | reverse complement strand
TGCCCAGACATGGTACTCCCAGACCGAAATGATTAGTGTGTCTTAGGAAGCCCCTGTTGACTCCTGTTTGCCCGTCTTTTGTTCTCTATTTCCTCACCAGCTGGGGTAGCAGACTCTCTGGTTTTCATGCAAGCCTCAATGCATTAGCTGGCGCAGCTGGGGAGCTGGATGGGGGCCATTTGGCATTGAACACATCAGTGTTTTACCAGAAGCCGGAGTTTTCCTCTTAGCCTTCATGACCACGAAATAGTAAGCAGCGCAATGCCCCCATTCCTACCCCAGATCCCTTTGTTAAGGGTTAGCAAGGGCCTTAAACAGTGTGAGGCTTGTTAGGAAGGGACCACATGTGAGATGTGGAATGATGCCTGACAGATAAGTAATCCATTGCTGGTTTTCCCAGAATGGAAGGAAATTTGCTTTCATTGTGAAGGCATCAGAAATTACAAATATCCCTAGCACCCTCTTCAACCTGTTTCTCCCTTGCCCTCCAGCTGTCCAGTTCTCTAGCCCATCAAAAGCATCCATCAGATTTCCAGCTGAGATGGCCAAGACTCACACCACACCCGACCTCCTTAGGGCTCAGCAGCCCTTTAGGCCTCAACCTCTTATGATCTATCTCCTTTTCCCACACTCTATCTTCAATTTCTACCTGATCTCCTTCTCCTCTCCCCAACCTTCCATAGCCTGATTAAATTAACATCTTACGATAGGGATTAAATGCCAAATGGTTTTTGTATCCACTTCCCCATGTCCTCATCAATTCTGAATACTGTGATCTTTTAAAATCCTTACCAGGGCCAGGGATTTAGCTCAGTGGCATAAGCGCCTGCCTAGCAAGCGCGAGGTCACGAGTTTGATCCCCAGTACCAAAAATAAAAAAATAAAATCCTTGCCATATTGATGTTGAGTTTGAATTGCATCTGTATTTGAATTGTTTTTCTTTATAAATTGAGTATTCATTTTCTTTACTGCCTTCTTCTGGGGAAAATTTTTTTCAGCACTGAAAGCTGAACCTAGGACTTTCACACGAGATACACCCCTGGCCTTTCTTTTTTTATTTTTGTATTTTGAAATAAAGTCTTCCTAAGTCACTAAGCCTGGCCTTGAATTTGTGATCCTCCAGCCTCAGCCTGCCAGAGTGCTGGAATTATAGGTGTGTGACTCCATTCCTGACTGGGGAGTGATTCTTACTGATATGTTAGAACTTGTCATTGACCTAGGATATTATACAAGCAAGTACTTTGTCCCCATTTGTCCTTTGACTTTTTTTTTTTTTTTGGCTATGCAAGAATTTTTGGCTTTATGTGGTTAAATTGATGGTCTCCTTCAGGGTCATTCTTAAAAAGTCTTTCCGCATGCTAAGCCTTTAAAAAATATTTACCCAGACCATTTCACATAGTTATGTCTCACTTTTTACATTTACTTAAGCTAAAATTAATGTTGTTGTAAGGTGTGGGATAAGAGTCTACAGTTAACGTCTTTCCTCAAATGGATAATTGGTTTTTCTAACACTGATTGAATGAAGCTCGCTGATTTAAAGTACCATCTTTATAACCAGTATATACTCAGTCTTTCTAAGCTTTCCTTCCATCTGTTTATTCTTGTGCCAATACCACAACAGTTTAATTTCTGTAATTTTATGTTTTAATGTCTGTTAGAGCTAGTTCAATCCCTCTTTATTTATTAACATTTCTCAAATATCCTGACTGCTATTGAACACTTTGTCTTCTGAATTAATTTTAGGATACTTTTGTCAAATTTGACTTTTCAATTTATTGTCCTAGATGTATCTAGGTGCATCTTTCTAGTGGATATTAGTCCCAATAGTCAATAATCATTACCTAGTACTTACTGTTAAACTGGTCCTATGGTAGATGCTGGAGGTATAAAAACAAATTTGACCCAATTCTTGCCCTCAAGAGGCTTATAATCATATGTAGGAAATAAATTCCAGACTGAGCTCAAAGTTCTGAGAACCAGGTGTACCAATGTGTAAATAACAGTGTATGTTAGTCCATTTTCTGTTGCTAGTAATTTGATACCACAGACTGGCTAAACTATAAAAAAAAAACAAGTTAAGTTTGGTTTATGGTCTGGCTGATGGTCCAGGGGCTGCATCAGGTGATGATTCCCTTGCTGGCAGAGTCATGAGGTGGCACAGGGCATCATATAGCAAGGAACGGGGAGCACATACGTGTGTGTGCATTCGTGTCTCTCTTTCTTCTTATGAAACCACCAGTGTTTAACCAAGGGGCTCCACCCTGGTGACCTTATCTAACCCCACCCTCTCTCAAAGAACTCTAAACTCCATAGCCTGATTAAATTAGTATCTCACAATATCGATTAAATGCCAGTATGAGTTTTGTAGGAGACAAGCCAACCATATTCAAACTGTGGCACAGGCAGAAGATTTTCTTAGCCAAATGGTCAAGGAGCTGAAGGGGATCAAACTTGCCTTGTTCTTCTGTTCTGTTTGGACCCTCAGTGGGCTGAATGATGCCCACCCATATGGCGGGTAGCAAGCTGTGTGTATTCAACCCACAAATTTAAGGCTAATCTCATCCAGGTATGGCTTTTATCCGGATGTTCCCCCAAAGCCTCATGTGGTCATGGATGGGGCTTTTTGGAGGTTGCTGGATCTGCATGTGTGATGCTGAGATCAAGGATGTGATGCTGGGATTAAGGTTGAGAGTGCTACTAACCCTAAGGGTGGGTAGCCTGGATGAAACATAAGAGACAAAAAGAGGGCTGCTGTGGGAGTTGCTTGCTACTTAGATGCTTTTGGTGTCTTGTGCCTGGCATGAACTGTTTCTCCTTTGCCATGCCCCCCTACTTTGGAGCCAGCCAACTATGAACTGAAACCAGCTGTGAACTGAAACCTCCACGAACTGTGAGCTAAATAAACCTTTTCTCCTTTAACTTTGGGTGTTGCATATTTTGTCTCGGCATTGAGAAAAAGGTAACTAAGACACCCATGCAGACATACGTAAAATGTTGAATTGGGTATCCAGGCATCCTGTGGCCCTGTCAAGTTGATGTGATATAGTTAACCATCAAAAGGACTCTAACACTGTTAAATATAAACACTTGGGGAATTTATATATTTATTTTTGGTTACTGGGAATCAAACTCAGTGCCTCATGCTTGCCAGGAAGGCACCACACCACTGAGCTACATCCCTGGCCCAGTCTTGGTGAATTTAAAACAAGAGTCTACCTTCTATTACACCATTTTTCCATTTCTCCTACCCATGCTAGAATTTCTTTTATTTTGTTTCAAACACTGACAAGAGTGCAATACCCTCTCCTACTGTACAGCACTTCATATCTTCCCAAGCATTATTTTCCTGTTTTATAACATTTGCAACACCCAAAGTAGTGTGCAGTGGGCAGATATCATAATTTTTGTTTGAAAGAAGTATAAATGGATTTTTAGCATGCAAATGCGTAAGTTGGACCACTCATCCAAAATGCTTGGTGAGAAAGCCATGCCTAAAAGTCTGGTTTCAGATTCCCAACCCAGTTCTTTTTCTACCACACACTATGGCTTACCACATAAGCCCATGCTTTCTATTTAATGATGTTCGAATAGTGCTCTTCCACCTGTCTTCCATGTACAGTAGGATTTTTACAAGATGATGTCTGGAATTCCATTATTCCGTTCCTTTACCCCTTACCCCTCACCATAGTAATCCAAAGGGGAGTCCCCTCTCTTTACATCCCTTTATCCCAAACATACTCAGAAGGAAGGGGGGAAAGGCCAGGGTAAGACTGGTAAGAACCTGGATGGAGGACAAAGAGGTGGGACAGAGAGAAGTGGGCAAGGGTTCAAGGACTTGTGGCTGAGGGGGCTTCCTGCTTCTGAGTTGCCAAAGGTCCCCCTGCCTCCCCAGGCACCCAGCTGTCCACTTCCTTTCCCATCACCACTATTACAGCTTCTGAAAAGAACTTCACTCCTCCTCTGGTCGACTGACAAACTAAATTCAGACTCAGCTTTTCACCTTCCCTAATACAACTTTTAAAAATCCACATAAGGCCTTAAGGTGTATTTTAGTTTCAAGAGTTTGTATTGCTAGTATCTGTGGAGAAAGGGACAGGACTGAAAACAAAACAAAACACCAAAACCAACAACTTCCCCTGAGACCCCTTCTGCTATTTTGTGCAGATATCACAGAGAAGGGAAGACAGGTACATCACCCCCAAGCCCTGTTTTTCTTTGGGACTATTTGGGACAAATTTATCTGCAGCTCTCATTGATCTGAACATTTTATTTCTGGAGCTGAGACTTGAGAGGCTGAGTTTGGGTGAGATGGGGAAATGGGATGGGAGCTTCTGTGACTCACATTAGGGGTGGGTAGGGCCTGAGAACAGAGTCATGTTCTCCCCCTTCCTAGTCTCTAGATCTCACATTGACCCAGGTGGAAGAAGTGAAAAGCCCAAGAAATTACGATCTGGGCCAAAATAAATGCCAAAAAGAAAAAGGGAAAGCTGAGGTCCAGAAATTGGGAAGGAAAGGTGTTTCCCATAGTGGACCCTGGGGCAGTAGAGATGGAAGGGTTTGGCATTTGGCCTCTCATGCCTGTGTGTGGGCTGGGATGGGTTGCAATTCAACAACCTAGGTTCCTGAGCAGTCAGACCTATGAGGCCAGTTGCAAAGTTTCCTTCTGCGTGTAATGTGTGCACCATCTGTCTCTCTGTACCAGTAGGAGCACTAATAAATGTTACATGTTGAAACTTTTGCACCAGCTTGTATATAAAAATTCCATATGTCAATTGATGGACTACATGAACACATCTGTCAAAAACAGGTCTCTTAACATAACTTAGGACATTTCAGAGTAGCTTTATAACTGCTTCGGCCTCCAAATGGTATGAATTAACTCTCATAGGCTAGGTCTATTTTCTCTGAGTAAAGGTTTGGACTGAAGGTCCAGATAATTCAAATCAAAAATACTCTTCTGCCTTCATTACAAAGAGACCAGTAGCAAAGTCTTCCTCAAACTATTCGGCTGAATAATTCAGTGTTTGATATCACATTGTCAGCGTGTGGCCACAATGATCAGTGTTTCATGTATTAGGGGCTTGCCAAAGACCTTGCTTTGCAATTTTATAGCATTCTGCCATTCCAGTAACATTTACAATTTACAATTTACCCTGATACATATTAAGTAATTAAATCTCGGGTGCCATGTGTGTTTTATTTTGAAAAAATTGTGTAACCCTTGAGGGACTGTTTGGAGTTGTTCTCCCTCTCTGGAAGGTACAAGAAAGAAAATAGAGTCCCTGCTTTTAGAAGAAAGCTTCAATATATTCTAAACTTCATGTGCAAAATCTCAGCACGTGTATTAACTCTAGGAACTGGATATTTTGCTTCTTTTTATTCAAATTGATTTCTTTTTGTTTCTGCCCTTTTCTGAAGCTTTAGAAAAGCAAATATGATAAATGAATAAACACATTGGGTGATAGAATCAGGGTCATCAAATATTTCAACATGGTGGAATATAGATCACACCTAGATGTCAGAAAGCAGGAACTGGGTGGAGAAGGAATTCAACGTCTGAGCAGGATATGTGAAAAAAGGCACAGAGACTTGGGTTTACTACTCAGTAAGCTTCCAAAAGTTATTCTGCTTTCTCCTTAGGCCCTCATGTAACCTCCGATTGTCACTAGATGCGTGGTAGGAGAGATGTCCTGTCTGTACTCTGTGTCAGATTATTGTTCAGATATGGACATCACATTTTAACAGCAAGTTGGAATGATGCAACTAAGGGAACAACCTGGTGAAACAGTTTCTGCCCCTTAGTGGGGGAACTGAGTCACAGCTAATGCCAGAACCTATGGGTATACGTAGCCTAGGAGAGGACAAGCTCTCAGGGCCTGGCATATGAAAGAGATGAAATGTTTGTTGTGGCATGGGAAATTACAACCAATTAAGTGAACTTTACTGCAAGACAGAGTTCAGCTAAAAAGAGGGAAATGTTCGTAAAGTTGCTAGAATGAATTTTCTGTGAGAGTGGTATTAATTTTTGGAGTAGTGTGAAAAAAATCTTAGTTATTACAATGGTTTATGGCCCTTCCTATTTTGTTCTTACCCAGCAAAATCTTGTTTTTCAGTACTTAATTTCTTTTGTTGGGCTTTCTTGGGTATCACACGAGTGATATTTGCACTGAAATGGAAGATACACAAACTATATATAAGATCAGTATCAAAACTATGACAAATACATGGCTATGATGGGAGGATTTTATCTCTACTGATTGTTCAACCTCAAAGCTTTATCATGAAAGGTGGCTTAATGTGCTTGTTGGCTGCATTGGCCATGTTGAGAATATTACCTGTGTTTAATCCTCTGTGGTTTTCAGTGTGATGAGAGCTTCGAGAATGAAAAATGGCCTATGTACCACTGTTTAATTCTACAAAATGTATTCAGTCCCCATTAAATATGTCAAGTGCTGAAAAGACAGAGTCAGTAATAGCTGAGTAAGTATCGAATAGTTAAGTTGAAACAACTTTCTTACATCAAACAAAAGTTAAAAGTTAATGTTCATGAAATTATTTTCAGTTGTTTTATTTTTGCTAGAAAAATAGCAATTCGGAATGTTTTTAAGAAATTGATTGCATTACTATTGTTATTTACTTATATAGCCTTCCAGCTTGTATGTACTTTGATATATGATAATTACCAGTAAAATACACTCAGTGCGACTCAGGAAATACAGTTATAAAGATAAGTTAGCTTTCGTTTTCAATTTAACTAAAATTTAAACTCAAAATTTTGTTTTGTTGTTTTTAACACTGCAGTAAATAAAAAAGAGTATTATACTAACACTTTCCATGTATGAAGCAAAGGTATTCATACATACAGTACATAAACACATCTAAAGTATCATTAAAAATTAACATGGCATTACAAAATTTCACAGAGGGGGCAATTAGGCAAAAAGTAAATGCTCAAGAGGCTCCTTAGGGACAGTATTTTTTAAGTCAAAAAGTTCTGAATTAAAGCTACCTGAGTATATTTTGCTATTGTTTTGCCAAGATACATTCCCATCCAAACTTTACAAAGAAGAATGGACTCATTTTTCCTTTCTGCGTCCTCAAAGTTCCTTCCTTGCTGTTTCTTTACCTCCTGCTTTTGAATGTGTTCTCGTGGCAGACTCATTCTTTTCCTCTCGGGACCCTCAGTCACACTCCCAGCTTCCATGGAGTGATGACAGTGGTGTCCCAGGTTGTGGTCACTCTGTGCTCTCACCCTGATATGCTAATCCTGTGTCAGCATTTTTTGGTGCCACTTTTGCAGTCTTCATTAAATTGTGACTTGATTTATTTGAAAGAATGGTGTTTCATTTCCTTTTGTACTGACACCTCTGAAGTGTTTGTTATGTATGTGAAAATATATAAATTAATTATGTGATATTCATCATTATCAGGTTACTCATCCTGTGGGTGCTACACCTCACAAGGGAGCAACCACAAATCTGTATTTGGGAAATTTTACCTCAACCTCCATGAAAAACACCTATTGCTAATTTGTGTCAGGTTAATAGACAGTGAGCCTGACTTAATGTTATTACAAACTACGTCCTCCACAAATTTTTTTGGATTAAACTATATTATATGGACTGATATGTATTTGAATTTTAAGATTTTTACTGGTACATTCATTAGCAACAAAAGCTGTTCAGTGTGCCTTGTGATTACATCATATTTAATAGTCCAGGACTCAATAATCTTAAATTTAGTGAATTATTGATTTTTACTTCTTTTAAAATTAATGATTATTATTTTAATTGCACATATGTATGGGGTACAGTATGACAGGTGAAATCACAGTCTGCAATGTATCATTCGATTGGCCCGAAAAATGATCATTGCCAGGCAGGATGATGTGTGCCTGTGATCTCAGCTACTAGCAAGACTGAGGCATGAAGATAACTCAGGCCCAGGAGTTTGGGGTGAGCCTGGACTATATCATGATACTTCATCTCAAAAAGGGGGCTGGGTGTTAAGGAGTCTGCATTTACTGTGAAGATTTGGGTTGCAATATACTACCTTTGAAGATACATAAATGTAGTCAAATGAAGGGAGACATCTGAAAATATAGGCCTGGGAATAAAGAGTTAAGGTTTGTGATATGAATTCAAAAGTCTTCAGAGACTTGATTTGGAAGCTCAGAAAATGGCTGAACTCTCTAGTGGAGATGGATAGGGAAGAGGGAGGGAGACAGAGAAGAAGAGAGAGAGGACGAGAGGCAACTAGAGACCTGTAAAGAGTCTAAAATCAAGAAAAGGAGGAGAGGCCAGGCATGGTGGTGCACACCTGTAATCCCAGCAGTTGGGAGGCTGAGGCAGGAGGAGCGCCACGAGTTCAAGGCCAGCCTGGGCTACATAGTGAGTCCAAGGCCAACCTGGACTGCACTGAGACAAAATACAAAACCAAACAAAAAAGAAAAAAGAAAAATAGAAAAAGAAAAGAAAAGATAAGCCAGTCCAGAATCAGAGAAGATCAGGAAAAGAACAAAGGGCCATATTGTGAGCGCCTGTGTCCTCACAGATGTTGAGAAGGAGGGAAGGGAAATCTTACAATAGAGATTTTCTAGACAGGCACTGGGGCAATCTTCGTTTAGATTATTTTATGTTATGCATTAAGTCAGCTAGTGGGCAGGGCTTTATTTTGATCCTACTTGATAGAAGACAGATGTCTGGCATCTGGTTCAACAGCCAAGTGCAGCCACTGTTTCTGAGCAGCTGGCTGTCATGCCGGGCCCAGTCTCCGTGGGAGATCCACCAGTTGTGCCTCTAGATTTTTAAAGGGGCGGGTGGAGAACAGTATGAAGAATTTTACTCAAATACATGAAAGAGGAGAGTGTTGCTTCTTAATCTCCATATTTTGGTATCTATTTTCATAATATCAGCAAATATTTGTTATATTCTAAATTTCTTACACAATTTTAGCATGGAATATTGCCTGTGTAACTAATAACAATTCGTAGAGCTGTTATGCTTCATATTGCTAAACTAGCTATTTTGTTCATATTTAAGCTGCAGCTATCAGCAAAATAGGGCTGAAGACCCTTAAAGTGACCTACTTCACTCACTTTAGAGCTCATCGTTGTTTTAATGAGTAGAACAAGTTCACCAAGAATAGCTTTGAATTGTCTATTTGATCACTGACTACTCTACCCCACACCAGCCTCTGCCATTCATTCTGGCGTGATCTTTTGTGGCTGTTTTCCAAGTTTAACACTCTTATTTAACAGGCTCTCTGACACCTCCTTTCACTTGGCAAATACAATTAAAGTCCTTAGTGTTTCTTCCCAGAGTCTTCCTAATTGTTCCTTGCCTTTGCTGTTTCACGTTCCACCACTTCTCTCCATGCATGGTGTTATGCCTTGTGTCTAGATATCCCCTCAAAGCTTCGTGTGATGGTAGGTGGGGCATTTCAGAGGTGGCTGGATCGAGAGTGTATGATGCTGGGATTAAGTGTGTGATGCTGAGATCAAGAGTATATGATTACTAAATTAGTCTGTTGATTGGTTTGGCGTAGTTCCGGGTCTGAGTAATATTAGGGAAGGCCCACCCTGGGTGTGAGTGCTAGCTGCCCTAAAGGCGTGTTGCATGGATAGACAGACTATAAGAGACAGAAAGAGGGCTGCTGCAGTTGCTTGCTTCTGTGGCTGCTTCACCACCTCATTTCTTGTGCCTTCTGTCTTCTAACTTCCGCCTGCCATGAACTGTTTCTTCTCTGCGATGCCCCTTTGCCATGCTACCTTGCCTTGGAGCCAGCCAACTGTGGACTTATACTTCTACAAATTATGAGCTAAATAAACCTTTCCTCCTTTAACTTCGGGAGCCAGGTATTTTGTCTCAGCAGCAAGAAAAGTAACTACGACAACAGCTTCAAACCTTCAGTCCCTAATACAGCATCTTCATGATCCCTGGCATACTCGAGTTCCAAATGAACTGGCACCTACTTCACATTTCTAAAAATGGACCCACTTTATGTGCTTAAATAAATGATTTTTAAAAGGAAACTTTCTATCACTATTTAAAATAGCAAACTAGTTTCAACGACCATAATGGGAAGGTAAGTGTTCTTTAATTCTACCTAGACAATGCTGCCATGTGAGGTTTTGAGTTTAAGTCCGCTCTCTCTTTAAAAGGAGATTAGCAAGTGTCACAAAGGTGTATGCTAGAAAAAAAATAGACTTTCTCATTATAGAAGAAGGTTTGAAAAAAAATTAAAAAGAGTATAACTCTGTCTGTCACTTTGCAATGTTTCTCTGTGAACCTCCTAAAATCTGAATATTAAGTGTGATAAATGTCCCAGGTTTGGGAAAATAGTACTCTAGCATTCTTTGATTGTGATCTCTTACTTTTTTCTCACGGCATGCCTAAAATGCTCTGCTTTCATTTTCACCTTCTTGATTCCTCCTGCCCTTTAAGATCAGAGAAATCCTCCCTGATGTGCAGCTGTGGGTGAAGTGTGATGCTCTTTGTATTAGTCAGGGTTCTCCAGAGAAACAGAACCAATGGGAGATACACACACAGACACACACAGACACACACACACACACACGTATTCATAACAAAATGAAGAAATACACATGATGATTGCATGTTGTAACTGATCATGTGGTCATATTTATAACTACCTTTTCCCTCTACATATTGTAGAGGGCCTCTTTACCTGGTAGAGTGACCCAAACTTTCATTCTGGAGAGTCTGGTCTATTATACCTGCCTGGATTGGATTTTGGTAGTTTTCCATCAATTTAATCACAGGAACCAGGTAAAAGTATGAGATGCTCTAACACATCCCCTGCACTCCAGACATACCTTTCCTTACCTCCATTGTGGAGTAGTAATTTTCCTGTGGTGGTCTAGATAAAACACCCCAGACTGCACAATAATTCCCTTTTTTACCTGTTGACTCAGAGGCATGAGGAGCCCAAAGTGCCCAGATGACCATCTCACCTTTCGGTTCAATGTGATCAGTATTGTTTCTCCTGTGGGAAGCATCTTTCCTTCTGAAACTAAGACCTCTAGACTAGCAGAGCATAGAGTTAGTTGTGGGAACAAGAAGCAAACACTTTGCTAGTGGGTCACTAGTGTAATCGTGATTGGGGAGACTCCCATTTCTATCCCTTAATTTCTGGACTGTTAGGCTGGTTCACATCATACACAGCCTTCTGGAGAACCTTGCCCCAGCCCTGTAAGGCATTGCCATTGTCATGGCTGGTGCTGTGTCCAAGTGTTTAAAAGACCATCCCACTGATCTATCAAACCAGGTGCTTCCGGATGGGGAGGAACATGGTAAAACTGGTGAGTTTCATAAGTATGAGCTCATTGTCTCTCTTCTTTGTCTGTGAATCAAGTTCCTTGCTCAGAAAGAATGTTACATAGCAAACCACAGTAGTGGCTCAAGAATTCTGCAAATCCATGGATGGTAGTTTTGGCAGAAGTGTTGCATTCAGGGAAGGTAAATCCATATCCAGAGTAAGTGTTTATTCCAGAAAGCCAATCCACTGCTTCTTCCATGCTAGAAGCAGCCCAGTGTAAGCACCCTGCCACTAGTTAGCTGGTTGGTCTCCCTGGGGAATGGCGCTTTATGGGGGACTTCGTGTTGGTCTCTGCTCTGGCAGACTGGGCACTCAGGTGGCCATCGCCAGATTGGCCTTGATGGATGGGAGTCCACGTTACTGAACCCATGTTAACTCCACCCTGCCACTGTGGCCACTTTGTTCATGAGTCTGCTGGGCAATAATAAGGAGGATGGGGAAAGAGCCTGACTGCTAGCCACAGAATGGGTCACCCTGCTCACGTGATTATTAAATTCTCCTCTGCTGAGGTCATTCTTTAGGGAACATTTACATAGGACATAACTTTCTTCATAATTTTGGCCCATTCAGAGAGCCTATGCATATACTTCTGATACTTAGCTCCTTGTCACCAATTTGCCTACCATGTTTGTTCCTTGTCTCTGACCATTCAACTAAACCATTGCAGCCTATGAGCTTGTCTGGCCGTGTCTGACCATCTTCCCTTCCAAGCAAGGTGAGTCAGCAGGTATTCTGCTTGTGACAAGGCCCTGCTCAAAAACCCCAAGGGCCTGCACTGAGGTTTACCTGGAGAGCCTGTCTAAGGTTCCAAATAGCAGCCTTTTATGTCACTGATGCTTGAAACACTCTGTGACCTGCCCAAAAAAGCAGCTTAGACAGCTGCCTAAGTTCATTGCAGAGCCTTTTCCCATTCCGGGTCCCACTCAAAACTAGCAGTTTTTCAGATCTTAGATAAGTTGGCCTGAGCAACATATCCAAAAGGAAAATATGATGCCTTCAAAATTCACAGAGGTTTCCAGGCATTGTGCCTCCTTTGTAGGTGTAGGAAGGGCAAGATGCAACAACTTATCCTTCACCTTAGGAAGACTATCTTGACATACCCTATATCACCGGACCTCTAGAAACTTCTCTGAAGTAGACTGCCCTTGATTTTTTTGTTAGATGTATTTCTCAACCTCTGGCATGCAAGTATATTACCAGAAAATTCAAAGTAATTGCTACTGTGTCTTCATTAGATCCAATCAGCATAATGCTATCAATAAAATGGACCAGTATTATATTCTATGGGAAGGAATAGTAATCAAAACACCTTCAAACTGAATTATGAGCCAGAGATTTAGTTCAGCAGCATAAGCGCCTGCCTGGCAAATGTGAGGTCATGAGTTTGATCCCCAGTACCAAAACAAACAAACAAAAAACCCGAATTATGAAAAGGGCTGAGAGTTGATATACTTCTGAGTTAAGACAGTGGAGGTGTATTGCAGGCCTTACCAGTTGAAAGCAAACTGATTCCGGTTGTCTTGAACAAAGGTACAGAGGAAAAAGCATGTGCCATGTCAATTGCTACATACCAGGAATGAGTGGAGGCATTAATTTTTTCAAGCGATGAAACCACATGTGGAATAGTGACTGCAATTAGGATCACCATTTAGTTAAACTTGCAATTGTCTGCTGTTATTCTCTGAGACCCATCTGTTATGAATAGATCAGATAAATAAGCAGAATGGGGTTGTGGTGGGAATCAGGTCTTTGATGGTGGCATTGCTTTTGGTTTACTCCTTTCCTAGGCAGAAGCAGTTCTAGTGGCTTCCACTTGGTGTTCCCCACAATGTCCATCCCTTCACATGTCCAGGAACCAATGTGGTGCTCTGCCAGTTGCTAAGTATATCTATTCCTGTAATGCAGTTTAGAACTGGGGTAATAACCACAGGATGAGTTGAGGGAAATGCTGAGCCCACTGTATAATGATCTGAGTTAAAACTCCTGTAGTCACCTGACTTCCATAAACCTATACTCTGATTGCTGGAACACAGAGACATTTAGGTTCTCCTAGAAAATGTCAGTTCAGAGCCACTGCCCAGCTGGGGGTGTATTGGCTCACACCTGTAATCCCATACTTGGGAGGCTGAGGCAGGAATATTGCCCTGAATTCAAGGCCAGACTGGCCTACATAGTGAATTCAAGGCCAGCCTGAATTACACAGCATGCCCAGTTATCCTGATAAATAATAAGATTTTGGTGCAATAGAGAGACAAAGAAAGGAAAAAAGAAGCCTTTATTGCAGGCAGGAGAGGGCTGCAGAAGAGATGCAAACACCCTGGGGTGAGAACAAAAAAGTGGAAGTACATTTATAAGGTCTGGCTGGGGGAGGAATTTGGGGGGTGGGCAAAATGACATATTAACAGCTCATTTAAAAGAGCATCTGCCTACGCAAAACAGGAAACAAAGATTTATTGGGACCTGGAGGTGGAGCGCTTTGCAGAGTCTTGGGCTTGCAAAAGGCTCAGCGCATGCGCAAAAAGGGAGTGGGAGGTTTTTTTTGTTTTTGTTTTTTGTTTTTTGTTTTTTATGGAACTGGAAGAACAGCACAGAAGTTACTTTTAGAGAGATAAATTGTTTCTCGGGGCCAGTGCCAAGTTGGGCGGATGTCATATTAGCGATAGCTAAGCCGCAGGCTGGCAGAATCTATCAATAAACAATCGTGAGTCCTCTCGTGAAAGCTGGGAGAAAGATTAACAATATAATTTTTTGGTAGTACCCTGCCTGGGGCCTTTCTTCAAAGGGACCTGACTTCCCTTTTACTCAAGGGGTTCTGGGCCTATAAATTAGCTCAAGTCCGAGAACTGA